>JAQGAA010002613.1:0-12330 GCA_034696425.1 Isotoma viridis | reverse complement strand
AACATTTGGGCCGAGGTTTAAGAAACTTGCCGACATGTACGGCGGACAATCTAGTGATGATGAAAGCTATACAGGAGCACCACCAGAAGCGTGGTGCTGAGTCGTTAAATTTTGTATCCGTAGTTATTAGACGAAAAATTGTCGCCATGTATAGTTTAAACGTGTTCTATTTGCTACCATAAAGATAATCAGAGAAGTATTTAACATGTAAAATGTACAATCCCCTTGTACAGCTTGCCCTTCCTTGTAGCTCTGTCCTATTTTAATTAACTATCTTAGTATACTGTCTGAACTTGTCTTTTGACGCTTTACGTATTGTAACACGTGCTAAAGTAAACTTGGCTTATTTCCTTCCTGAATATTTAGATGTTATATATCTTTTGGGAGGAGTCAACCCAATCCATAAAATGTAAAAAATTAATTCCTTGCTCAGTAATTGAAAGAAAAACGCTCAATAGGAACCAAGCGTATTTTCCAGTTATCGAATATTACAACGGCAGCCTCATTTATCCATCCCTTCATTGCGTAGTATTATTGTTATTATATTTTAATTAAATAGTTTGGATTACGATTTCTTATGTATCTCTCGTAGTTTGAAGTCAGCTAATTATTGTAAGTTATAATTATGAGTGGTACCTTATTTCATAGTGCGACATGTGGATCATTCACTTGTATTTTTCTATGTTGATAACAATAGAACAGCCAAGTTGATTAATTTAGTGCTATTAGTATTCAGTTGTGGTCTCGCTGATCACATCAGCAAATTTACTTATATATTTTAAAGCAAACCCTGGCCCCTACTGTCTGTTTAGCTGGATTAGTTTATATCCAAGCTTTAAGAATAATTTAACAAGTGATGTTCAAAGGTTTAAGGGTTTAAAACAAACAATTTTGCCCTCCGATAGTTGAATTTTCACTCCCATTTTGGTTACAAGAGGTGTCCATGAAGCGCTGATGCCTCAACTCTAAATATAAGAATCAAGCAATCATAGTCAAAGACTGAAAATCATTCCAATCCAGTTTTCAGAACTTCGTCCTACCCATGTTGTTCAGAAACACAGTTATTTGTTAAAATTCGTCAATAAAGCACACGGATGAACTTTGCAAAAAATATTTGTACGACCAGACTCGGAAGCCTCTTTCTTAATGTGTTCTTGTACCTTATAGTATAATAGTGCTGACGCCGATAATACGAGAGTGTTTGCAACGATAATTTTAGTGCATAACTGTCAATGAAATGTCGAATGTAACTTAACTTATTATAAAGATTGTGTGTGAAACAATGAACGACCTAGAGATTTTTTTAAATATACAAATATACATAATATATGTAAGCGATTTACCAAAAGAAATAAAATAAAAAGAACTAAATGTGACGCAGTTTTGCTTACTTTTTCATGCAGTTGTAACTGTAAGTTGTGAATTTGTCAAGATGTGGAAAGAGATTTTTTAGCAAGTTGTATTTTTTTTTGAATAAAATTTATTCATTTAATTTTATCTCTCATTGTACCACTTGAACGAAGAAAATCATAATTCAAAAATTAGTATTGTATAGAAATCATTTGGATATACATAATTGGTATTTGGTAGGGTCGACTTAATGCAGGACACTTGGATTTAAAGCTATATATACAATATACCCTTGGAAATTTCAGGAGCAATCTACCCTACGCAATATTGTGAATGTGCAGATTATACGACTAATTTCAGTTTTTCTACAAAAAAATCATGATGCATCCTCTAAGCCAAAAATTTAGCACGAGTAATAACATATATATATGGGTTATCGAGGGTGAAGCGAAATCGGGTATAGCAAAAATACTGAATTTCCGATACGCACAAAAAACTTTAATTATTTTATTGTTGACTTGAACTGCAATCAGTTCACTGATCATCTTTACCAATTTAAAATCTTATATTTTCTCAAAATCCATTCAATCCAATGCTAAAACAGCGAATTTGAAGATGATGACTTCATTCCTCACTGAATGCATTAGCTCTTGACCTTGGTTGCTTTAATATCAATATCATATTCTTTACGAAGTATAGAAACTTAATTTTGCTATAAGAAAATTAAACTAGATTAGAAATTTAGAAAGAAATGCTATAGGCACACAAAAATATTTGAGTATAGTCATAAACATTCACTAAACATTAAATAAAAATAAGTGAGTATGTTGTGTGCCAAAAAACCACGGATGCTCTTATGCAGAAAATAAGTAACAATTGTAAAGGTTAAAATTAAGCGAAAGAAAAAAGAATAGTGATTATCTAATTGCAAAATTCTTTATGTAATTTAATCAATTCAAGGCTAATAATCAATTTTATTACAATCCTTCATCTCATACACAAATCACTATCATTCTAATTCATCTCTTCCATACGCATATTGTAGGGAGTGAACTTTACTTATTTTAAACTGCACAATGAAACCTAACGTTGAGACAGATTTTACTTTTACAATGTTATAAGAAAGAAGCAAGTGATATGATATTGTGTGGCACCCACACAATACAAAATAATAGGAACACTAGAAAAAGATTTGTCATTTTGCTTTAAAGTACTTCAGTTTCCCTTCATACTAATAATATTAGTAATTTCTATATGGAATGAAACTTACACTTAATCAACCTCTTTTTTGTCTTAGAGTAATTTTATGAACTTGAAACGAAAGTTTGTGAGAATTAAAAAGATGCTTGATGGATAACCTGATTTTATAAGACAATGAGGATATCAGAAATTCACAATTTCTGAATCAAATTTTTTCAGCCTTACATTAAAGGATTTAGCATGTCTTCCAAAACAAGTGATCATTTTGGGCTCTGTAATATGTATAAGTATTTATTAAAAAATGCAAGTTAATATTTATTAACTTGCATTTTTCCCCGATTTCCTTACCTTCCTTTCAATGTTAATCTACATTTTAGTTCCCTTTACTCCAAATTCCTTAATTCCAGCTTAGGCTTTTTGATGTAAATTTCATTAATTTCATTAATTTCATTTCATTAAATTTTATTTAAAAATTTATTAATGTTAACTAATAAATTTTTGAATCGTTTCTCGTAAAATAATGCTTTAATTTCCAATATAGGAAATAACTTACCGAAAATTCATTAAAATCTCTTTCAAAAAAGTAATTAAATTTCATTTTTAAGAAATTTAGACAGGATTTTTAAAGAACACTTCCTATGAATTACATTACACACAAAATATATGCATTAATAAATATTATTATTATGCCGCTTTATGGATGAATTTGGCAATTAGTTCATATGAAATACAACACAATTGCACTAACTATAATATTTCGTTTTTTTCCAGGCAACTCAACTAATGTAACCCATTAAATTCATTTATAATTCTTTTCAAAAAACTAAATATAGAAAATTGCTTATAAACTAAAATGTCTAAATTCCCTGTAAAGTATAGATACGTATAATAATACTATTACTCTAATCTACATAATAATCACAAACCATATCTCACGATCTGTGCATATTAACACACTGCCCATCAAGTCATTGTCAATGTCACTCATGTCGTAAAGGAAATGAACAAAGTGTTTCTAAGTTTCATAAGCTCTTTAGGGGAATTTGTTGTTATTACACAACGTGAGGTGTAGTCATGTCTCTAACTAATAAAAACAGAAAATTGTATGAATGATTCGTATTTGCATATAAAAATTCTTAAGAATTTAACTTCCTCTGTGCAGCATGTTGCCTTGTAAAAATGCAGACAATAGCATTTTTTGGTTTGTTAAAAAAACCCTAAGCTGAGCCTTCCATCTGTTTCGCTACAAAAATTGCATGGAAATTATTGTCCCTGTCACCTTGAATTACACAGACCATCACTGAAATGATTATTGTTATTGTAGGCAAATTATACATGCATATTTTCTTGTCTTCACTTCACATTCCTGACAAATTATATCCTACATTTCCTACACAACATGGTTTTGGGTTTCCCATTAATCTCAATACATGTATGAATAAAATAAAATATGGAGCATGTACACCATGCAAATCCTAAATAGTATTGAATTTTGTTATTATTTAATTTACAATTTGTATTGCTCAATCCAAAGGCAACATTCTCAAGCTGTCTAATCATTTTGGCAATAAAAGTTTTTTCCAGACTTCTTTTTTATTCATAGACATTGAGCTTTCATTGAGTACAATTCCTTGGGATTGTAAGAGATTTTTACGGTAGTAGTAAACCATAAACAACCTATTGACCCATTTTAAAAATAAAGCCCTAATCTGAGCCAAAAGGCTAAAGCATTAAACTATTTGACTTATGATTTCGTCAATATTATTGTTAAAAAGTTTAACATTCACGAAGTTAGAATTTGTTAATGGTTCTTGGGTGGTTAAAAATTCAAAGTGTTCAATAAGTGGGGCATCACGTTCCGTGAAAATGACGTCAATAGCATTTTCCTTGCTAGTGAATGTAAACATAAGTCTTCTGTAGTGCATATTTTTGCTATTTCGCTATAGGTTTTTTATGTAATGGCTTAAAAAAACTATTTATATTTTTATACAACGACCTTATAATAATGTAAACATTTGCAATATATTATGCTGTAGAAAGCCCTCAAAGTCAAAATTAGTTTTATTTCCATTTAAATGTGTGCAAGCAAAAACACAACACAATAATTTAAGTTTGTATGATGTGTAGGAATTTTAAATAATTAAGTGCTACTAATGGTTACACCTGAAAATTATTTTTAACAGAGGATTACAGTTCAAGATGAAATTTTAAGGAGACTAATCATAAAATTACTCATTTATATTTTGGTTTCATTAAGTATTATTATTCACTTTTTCTGTATTTATATGAAATCAAACAGTAATAAATTAATTGGTCTAGATACACGATAAGCAGGAAAGTGAAAAAAACCTTTTAATGTTTGGTTTAAAATACACTGTAGTGGTCAGACAAGAGGAAAAAGTGATTCAGCTTCAGCATATTTTTTATATTATTTGTGTGACCACGTTGCGTTGCTATTATTTTGTTTGTTCACAAAAGAATATTTTAAGGAGTTCCTGTGTGTCACAGAATGAGAACAATTGCTTACGTGTTACCACTACCTACTTAACTCATTGAAGTGTTCTCATTCATCTTAAATAAAAAACATTTTTACTTAAACGCATTAGAGAAATTTACACAATTTATTAGTTGTACTCACAGATCAGTAACAACCTGCAATGTTACTGCTCCGTAAATTGTATCAAAAAATTGTGAATGTATTATAGTAGTATTTATAAAGTTTTTGAATGGTCATTAGCAAGTGCCACAAAAAGTAAGATAAATTTTAAAGAGAAAGGATTTTAATATTAGTCATTGGATTCGAATCAAAATTTCTCTTGTATTTTTGACATTATATGTTTCACTAAATTGTATGATATTTTGATATCATTGTCTCATATATAAAATGTAGCAGCTGACTCATTTCAAGGATATTAAAAATTGATCATATTGGCTCTAAATATGTGAACAAATTTTCGTTTAATGTGTGATTGATTCAATTTAACAAATGCCATGCCAAAACTACATCATTTTTTGCTTCATGCCCTTGCAAAAGTACATTGTACTTGAACTGATTGACAAGTACTTGAAATTCTTTGATATTTTAAGAATTATCATGCCTTTTTTTGTGCAAAATAATATAAAATTTCAAGTCGATTATCAGATAACCTAATAACACTCACGAGATTAACAAGAATTGTTTATGGGTCCTTATAATGCGGAAAACATGTTTTTGAAACATGAGAACTCGAGTTAATATTGCGCAAATACAAATTAATAAACTCAGATTCTATATTTAAGAGTAAATAATTTATAAATAGCTTTATGGCTTGTTTTTATTTAAGATAATAAATGAAATTTCGTTTAAAACATTTTCGAAACTCAGCAAAAAAAATACAAGAAGCCATATAATATATTTATTCTTTTTAAATTTTAAATTTCAAATTTGGGTATCTATGATTTACACCAAGACTTAAGACTAAACTGTTAGAAAACAGTTCCAGTAATTAGCGTGTCATCATATATAAATAAATATTGACACAATTTAAATACAATATTAACATTTTTATTTATTTTGGTTTGGAGCAAAAAATAAAACACGCAATGGGACTTTGGAACTTATCCTTTTGTTGAACTAATAAAATCTACATCACGTTATAACATAACAATAATAGTTTTGTTCTGACATTTCTAAAAAAGATAGGAAAACTCGAGTAAAAGCTGAGATGAGACTAAATAAGTACACAATATTAATATTACATTGTGCATCTTTTATAAAAGCTTGGGCGAAAAGCAGAGAGTAGTGGAAAGTAAAAGATGAAGAATTTAAAGGGAAAGAAAGAAATAAAGTAAATGTATGCATAAATTGGCCTGGTGTTAAAACAAAATAATAATGAATTGTGATGAATATGAATTTCTAACATTTTGAGTAAATTCATCATCTATTTTTAGCATATTCGACTGCTCACTGGATTCAGTCCCTGATCTCTTCTCCACATGGCCATCCTCTGTTTGAACCAAGCCTGGAATTGCAAAAAAGTTAAACTTATTACACAGATCGTGTTACATTACTTACACTTTATATAGCAGAGGTAGATTTACTGCTTGCTGTTTTTTGATTTCAATCCTGAAACCTTTATTGCACACACCGACTAATGGAACTTATGCTTAAGACTTAAAAGAAGACTGCTTTATATCTACATACACATATATTTTACTTTCTTAACTAATGCCTCCAGCTATACTCACTCAATCATTCAAAACTCGTTCTTTATTTTGCATAATTTTGGCATTAGTAAAACCATACTACTCTCATAAGTAATAATGATTCTTTTAATGAACACATTTGTCAAAAGAACTCACTCCTCTATCATCAAAAGAAGTCTATAATCGGCTATCTATAATGTATGTAAAACTGTTACCATTAATGCAATTTATTTTGATGGAAATTCATAACATAAAACCAATGGAATGTTTAAGTAAAAAAATCAAAGCTAATATTTAGGGAGAAAGTAGTGTAAGTAAAAGTTTTCTGTCGGTCTAACATTTATGGGATTTGAAACGAAATTCTATTTCCATGGATTATCTAGTTAGCTTGTAACTCAAAGAGATCAAAGATACATTTTTCTTAGTCCAAATCTCAAATGGTCTCTTTACGTGATAATTTACATGAATTACACAGACAGATATTGAACTACTACAATTTGCTCAAATGATATCGAGTAGACAAGTAAACAACTTAAAGAGTCTACTACTGATCACATACACTGCAGTTTTATCCTTCTGTATGATCATCCTCTTCATGAAGTTTGATATTTAAATGCGTGACACTTTTAACATCAAACGTGACAAGCTGTCCTTCATGATTTTGTTAAAGAGAAGAGTTACAAGTACTGAAGTAGATTTGTTCTTTGCTTAACATTAAATTCCTTGATCTAATATAAAATTATATCTTTGATTTGATATTTTATGCAATTTAAGCCTAATAATCTTCTAATCGTATGTCTGAATGAATACCATCTGCCAAAATAATACATCCAGCTATATAAAATTTTATTATTTCGAGACATGTTGTCTGTTATCTGGTATTTACTCGTATTTTATTACTTGTTAGATAAGACTGATATCAAGTAATTTGTTTTCGTATTGCCCTCGACATTTGATGCAATTGAAGTGAACAAATGATAGTTAAATGCAAAACTCAAGTAGACTATTTGCATTAAGTTCGCATGCATTCAATGCATTATATTAACACTTAAGAACATTAAATTGTGTCCATTAGTTTAGAACAAAAATATTTATGACGCATGTTATTAAATCTTTGCGCATTATCCTAGAAATTAGTTTGGCCGTCATGATCTCAAAGCTTCTGGATTACTGGATATTAGAGTACACATAGTGTTTAATAAAAGACATGAGTCACATTGATTATCATTTCTTCACCTTCATTCTCAATGCTTCTGTCGTGTCCTACTGTGAAATACGTGTGTACCTGTTGCTTTAGACCTTAGAGTTTAGAGTTTAGAGTAACATCACAGGCAGACCCAACTAGGTAAATTGTTCCGATTACATATAGTAGGAAGATTGTAAAAAACTAATAAAAAAATAAATCCAAGAGCAACCTGGACTAATACAAACTAATGAAGAAATATAATTCTAAAGGAAATACACACAGCTTGTGCTGAACTGTCATGTTACTTTTTGAATGAACTCTAGCCTGATGAGAAAAAAACAGAAAAAGCCTGTGCCAAGTATTTTTTTCTTTTTGTCTTTATATGCTTAGAGTAGATTACATTACCTGTTTTTTGTGTTCATTGACATCGTAACAAATTGCAACCTGAGCTAAAACAGAAAACTGAATGGTTTTTTGCACACATTTTTTAATTAGCATTCTTTGTTAGTCATACTACTTTGCTATACTGAAGACTGTGAATGATTTCATTAATGAGTGGAAGCTTGCAATATTATTTCCAATCAATGGGCTCATTTGCGAAGAAGGATTGTCACAATTAGGAGAATGTATGGAGAAAATATAATGCAGTGGAATCTACTTCTACTTTTGTTTAAATAAGATGCTAATTTGAATAATTTGACAAATAATAATGACTTACTTGAACTTCTTCCTCAAGCAGTCCTGTCTCTGCTGCCGTAAGCATCATTTCACTAGGATGAGGATTCTTAGTTTTTTGAAATTGTCTCTCCAGATATTCTTCCTGCTCTTCTGTGAGTCGAAGTTCAATATTCATGGCCGGTTTGCCCTGTTGACCTGTCTGCTGCTGTTGTTCTGTAGAGATTCGCATCGTTCCTGTTGCCATGTCGTTTCTTTTGATGTCTTCTTGGTATGTCGGTATGAGGATGATGATATGATTAAATCTGCAATGACCCAGGACACCCGTATCAAAATACTGTTTATTACATTCCCTTCTTTTATGTCTCTCAACTCAAACTCTCTGTTAACTATGCTATCTACCCTCGTTTCTTAATTCGTATTAATTTACATATTTTTTAAATCTAGTTTTTCTAAGCCTGCCAGCTATAATTCCCCTGTCTTCTTTACTTTTATAATATTGTCTCGTTATGCTTCAGCTTACACAATAATACTTATTATTTATACGATGAGATACAATACAAATTGTCTTCCTTAATAATTACCAAGATGACAGGATTTTTTCTCATACGCACTACTTTGTACTCAAAAATAACACTAACTTACGTGAATTACAGCTTTTTTATGTACACTAAGAGTAGAAAATTTATCGGTGGAAGATCTGTTACGACAGCGAAAGGGTTTGTTTGTTCCTGAGGCTAGTTAAACTAAACTGACAGTGCTAATAGAAATTGTGGATAGTAATAATATTTGCATGAGTCTAATTGTCTCGATTTGACTTCTGCAACTGACTAGTAACAAGCAACTGGGAATCTATTCCAGTTGAAACTAAAGATAGACACATGGAGTCATTTCATCACAAACTAGTAAAAAGCCACCACCATCATCTCATCACCATCACCTTCCAATTTAACTTCCAGCATTTTGCATGCAAAAACGACCTACCGTTCCATGACTCAATTCCTTGCATTCTTTATTCATCAACCAACCTGTGTACTTTTTTACTTTGTTAGTAATAAAACAAACTGCACCGACTTTTAGAAGTATAAATAAATACACGTCATATCAATTTTGTCTTTCAATCTAATTCATATTATCTGCATTTTGAAGGTGTAATGAAATGCAACATCTGCATTAGCTGAATAGCATACAATTTCCTGCAAAAATAACTCCATGTTTGACTATATTCCCCCGAGCAATTTGAAACGACAACATGAACACTAACAATTATAATATTTTTCACGATCATACTTAATAATATAAAATTAATCTCGAAGAGGAATTATATAGGTAACCATTGCTCAGTAAAGCTTCAAAAATAAGGAATGCCTTTTGCGATAGTATCTTTATCTCCTCTTTTAATCTAACCTGGTTGGATTACGCTACAAAGCTGGAATTCCTGGAGTCATGAAATCTATACGAAACAATGAAATATGTAACAAAATTGCTGAAATATTTATTATCTTTAGTATCAATTTGATTCCTGATGTCCTGTCAATCAAATAATAACCTTTGAGCATTAAATTCCACTCGCTTTGATTTCAAATCAACTAGTTTTAATTTATAAATATTAAACTCTTCTGGAATTCCATCCTCATAAATTTTGCAATTGAATAATATATATTTGTACATTTATCTTACTTTAAGGTTTTAAACTTTTAAGCAGGATATGAATATAATATTGTAACGTTATTCAGAATGAGAAAGAACGTTCACCATCTACCCATTTAGCAGATTAAATTCCTCCAGAATTGTCTGCTCTCTCAAGCCAAGCCAAGAATGCAGTTAAGTAATACTATAAACTATAATGTATCTCTTCTTTCTTCATTCCAATAATAATTGCTGCGTAATATGAGAAATGTGAGTCTTCAAAATGAGATAATTATAATGCAAACATCCTTTAAATTTTTGCCAACAATCAATAAGTAGTGATTTGATGTGTACCTAGTTAGTCACGACGTATGAAATGCCATGGTCATCATAATTCAAACAAATATCCACCTGGTTGAATAAAACCTATCTTTATCATTTTTGCATGCGTATGTACTTATTGTCCTTTTAATGCCATAAGCCAATAATATTAAAATCAGCAAGTCATAATTTCTACCCAAATGTTTAACATTGGCCATTTCTCATTAATATATGGTTAAGTGCCTGAATTCCTACTTCGATTAATATTTCTACATAATGATTGTTCAAAGCTGACTGATGAAGGCTGAGAAAGTCTTTTATTGCTAATATGCTATATTCTTCCACATTTTCTATTTACTTTGATACTAAGTTTTAATTTCCATGAAGTTATTTAGTGAAAAATGCCTCAAGTTGCAAAGTTACAATATGAATTAAAACCCATTTAAAATGAACTTAAATTCCAACTTAGTTAAGATGTAACAACAATTAAGATTAAAGAATCCTCAGAGTGATGCAGAAGCACGGACAAAAATTATAATGAGTAGTGACTCACCAGAAAGAATAATCCCGAGTGACAAACTCCAGTAAGGCTTAAACAAGTAATAATATAATAATATATTATGAAACGTCCTTCACTATTTTAGCAGAACAATATAATACAACACAATAGCACTAATCCCCTTTGACTTCTGAACTGACGAGAAGAGTTACTGTTTCTTATTCTTAATACTTTTATTCAGTTGGGCTAGCCAGAGACTGACTCTGATGTCTAGTACAATGAAATGTTGCGACTATGACCGAAAGTGACGTGACATTGATTATTTATTGCTGAATGGACAACTTCAACATTTTATGCTTAGATGGGTTGGGGTTGGGGACTTGTGGTTTGGGTTATATTATTGCCAACTGCTGGAGTTAAAAAACAAGTAAATACGTGAATCTATCCTAGTCTGTATAACAAATACGAATTGATTGATGCTAACGAAAATGATTTGATTTCTTCGAAGCTCATTACTCATTATGCACACCGAATGTGCAGCGTAATCAAGTAATGTCTTATCCTTCGAGAATTGTGATACTTGTAAATAAAGAATCAGTTGTATTATATAAGGGAGTAAAAATTAACACTAAATTAAATGAAACTTTAATTAAAGAGTATAAGTCTTCTTAAGTATAAATTGAGACAGAGAGAGGCAAGTTGAGAATTTATCGTATGATTAGCGTGTCGAATTGAGAAAACTCTACTATTTGTATGTTGTATCTAATAATCCTATTTATTCCTATATGCCTTTCTACTATATAATAAACTTTTTATACTATGACCATGATCATGGAATTTTTGATCCATGAACTACTTATCTTTAGAATCCGAATACAATGTTAAATTTATAGATTTATTAATTATTATTAATTAATTTATTTATAGATTTATTAATTTATTAATACGTATGAATTTCTTAAGACTTTAATTATTTTTTACCTGATTAATGTTTAGTTATTTGCTGATAAAGTAATTTTCTGCAGTGACGATGATGCTGAAGAATTTTTAGTCTCACTTGATTGAGTGCAGTTTTACTAGTGAGCTTGTTTCTAATTCCAATATTTAACGTGGGTTCCTCTCCGCAACTTCAACTCAACTTTTCTAATACCAACTTTCAATCCAATATTGAACATTTCGCATTTAACTTGAATGGAATGAAAAGCATGCTTGTGTTTGCAAATTTAGGATTACATTATGTATACTTAACATTGGATTACATAAGGGATTTTACAACTTGACTGGG
>JAQGAA010002612.1:0-12332 GCA_034696425.1 Isotoma viridis | reverse complement strand
ATCACCTTGTACAATCTTCCAAGGATATAAACCTCATTTTACTTAATTGCCTCCTTTAATGGTTCTTTTGTAAGCCTTTCTCTTGTCCTTTGTACAACAAAGCCTGTACTTACATATTACAAGCCCAGCAGAGTGTTTCTCCTCAATATGCTTACTTCTCTCTGTATGCAAATGCGGGTAAATTGCATGTTCGTACCAAAAAAGAGATTGTTGTTTGAAAGGCTTGTATTTTCAAAGAGAATTTCCGACAAATAGAAAACTCATGTAGGTAAAATGCTAATACTAGTGTAAAAAATATAATATTCAACCAGCTTCTAATATTATGTATTATAATATTATAAAGAACAAGCGTAAGGTTGGAGGTGGATTTACTTTGTCATATGTTATAAAAATAAAATTCAGTCTTTTCTTATTCAAGAGAAAATCTAGAAAGTTTGAAAGAATGGAATACAAGTTTCTTTTAATATTATGAATATTGTTATAAATATTCCATCTCTTACAAGCAATTGTGCAAATTAATTAGATTTATACAATCTGAATTAAAAAGTGTAGTTAAAAAAATAGCATTTAGCACATGAACGTCTATTTTAAGTTTTAAACGCTAAATTAAGTTAAACAATAAATTATTATTCTAATTATTAGTAGAAAAAGAATAGTTTCCAATTGTAAGTAAACCATTAATAGTGTAAGTAACTACAATGCTATAATATGTTAGCTTGGTAGACTTTTTCAGTAAGAACAAATTGAATCCATTCACACCGGCGAAAAAACTGAAGAGGCTGGATAGATGCAATTCTTCGATGGTGAAACTTTCTGGAGAAATTTGAGGACATGTTCCGAACATTTATCTTCCATGACCTCAACAGAGGCAGCGAATATTCATAAGTGTTTGTAGCAGGAGGCAAAATAGTTTTTACAACAAGGGGAATTGTAATTGACATTGTTGGGAAAGCCAAGTAAAGAGGCATTGGTAGAACTGAGTACAATTTTAAAGTGCAAAGATTAAAAAGGACATTTAGAGATAATCCATCTGCCATTACAATGGCTGTACCTGTACTTTGAATAGAGCTCACAAACTTAATAGCATATTGTAGCCTTATGTATAAATTGACATGAGAGGCAAATCTTAGGGGCACAATACATTGATAGGAATTCTTAGAAAGTAATTTTAAAGACTTGAGAATTATTTGTTGAATGATTACGCAGCAGATGAGTCCTAATGGAAATATCCGACAGATTTCTCCTACAATAGGAACGAAAATGACGCATCGGATTAGCAATGAAACAATCTTTACTCTTGTTATGGATAAAACTTCAGGTGACAATAACATCCTAAGTATTATTATTAAGTGATCCATTTCTGAGAAAACTCCTAATATAGGCACTGCAAACGCGTATACCGAGTAAAAAATGACTGATAAGTTGCAACTGATTCCAAGTAGATCGTATTTTGGCAGTCGTTGGTTTAAATTGATTTCTAGAAAAACCGGATTTTACTTAATTATAATCCCCTCAATAAATAATCTTGGAGATATAATGTTATAATGACATAACAGTAAATAATGTTTCTTTACCTCGGTACAAATCCATTTCCAATTGTTGCAATGAATTCAACCCAATTATAAAATCGTTTCCATATTTGTACAAAAGCAAATTGAATCCGTTCCCGAATAAACTACAAGTTAGGATAATAAATAACACAACTATGTCCGATATTGCAATAGAAGAATGGGGAGTAATCAGTTCTTTTAAAAGTAGATAAGTAATAGGTATTGTCGTGAATCCAAAAATCAATATGATATTCACAAAAAACCAAGATTTTAGTTTGGATTGTTTTAAAAATCGAAATTCATGCTTTTCTTCATCCCATTGTACAGGTGAGAGACACAGGGGCGAAAAAAGGGTATTGTAATATTTTAAAGACTTCCAAACAAGGGGTGTGGTCATTTTTAAGTACCTAATTTAAGAGTTAAAAACTGTATCAAATTCCTTGATTATGTCCTTTTTGCTACTAATAAATGTTCCTCTTATCAAACACGACAATCCTTTCTGTGGATAAAAAACTTTAAAATAACTCAAATCAGATAGAATAAATAATTGAAGACAAAGTTATCGTAAAACCTTGACTAAAAACCTTCAAACTGATAGCTTTTGTGAAAAAAATTAATTTACAAAAATGACTAAAAATAACAGGTTTGGATATGAATATTGGATTTGAATTAAATTGGCAGTAACTTGGTTTAATTGATTCGAATAAAAAGGTTTTTGATAAAAACGACCTCAAATTTTAAATTATACAAATTTCATTGTTTTCTCTAAAGAAACGATTATGAATCACGGCTTCCAATAATAAAAATTTTGAGTATTTAGTTACAAAGCAATTTAGATCATTTCAATACAATTTTGTAGGAATGGTATTTGTCTTTTAATAGTAATTACTATATAATTTATATCTAGAGAGAAGAAAGTTGGAAAAAAATTACTAAAAGCTTATGTCATATGTGACATAACATACACATGACATGCCATGACATGACATAGACATATGTATTTATGTCTTTAAAATTATGAAATGCTTTATGAAATTATTGCTTAAAGCCTCAATTTATATTTAAAAACTCCAGTTTTTTTATACAAAATTTAAACTTCGTAGTTTAGACTTTTGAACTCGTAATTACTCTGAATTATATATTACATATGAAGTAGGATATTTGACAGGAGGAGTTATTCAGGCTTAAAACACTCTGTACCAGGGTGTTTAAAATATGACGGGAGTCTATTCCGTATGTGGTTCTAATTAAATAAATACGGTAATTAGTATTTTAAATTAGTGACTTTTCTAGTTTTTTGCGATTTAGATTAGGGATTTGATTAACAAAAATTGTGTTACAAAATTTTCTAGATTTCCACTATTAAACTTCTATAGCCTTAATGAAATGAACAATATTTATACATAGTTGATCAACCATTTGGAAAAATTGTTGTTTCCAATTGTAATCAAACCATCAATTGCATAGTTAACTAAAGTTACTAATTGTAAGTAAACCGTTAATAGTGTAATTAACTACAATACTATAGTACGTTAACTTTGTAGATTTTTTCAGTAAATACAAATTGAATCCATTAAAACCAGCAAAAAACTGAAGAGGCTGGATCGATGCAATTTTTTTGTGATGAAACTTTCTAGACGTAGAGGAAAGATTTCCAACAATTAACTTCCATGACCTCAACAAAGGTAAAGAATACTCATACGCGTTTGTAGCAGGAGGCAAAACTGCATTAACAATTAAGGGAATTGCAATTGACACCGTTGGGAACACCAAATAAACTAACATTGGTATGAATGAGACAGAATACAATTTCAAAGTAGCAATATTAAAAACTACATTAAGAGTTAATCCACCTGCCATTAGAATGATTGTCATTGTACTTTGAAATGGCCGAATGCATATAATAGCATGTTGCAAAATCTTATATGAGTTTAGATGAGAAGTAAATACTTTGACTACAATGCATTTATAAGTATTTTTGAAAAGTATTTTTAAACACTTCAAAGTTATTTGTTGAACGATTATGCAGATTATGACACAAAATGGAAAGATCCGACAGATTTCCGCTACAATTGGGACAACGATTGAACACCGAATTAAGAAGGACAGAATTTTTACCCAAGTTAGGGATAGAACTTCCGGTGAGAGAAGCATTCGAAGTAGCATTATATGCGGATCTATTTCAGCGATAACAGCTCCTATAGGAAGGCCATAAGCGTATATTGCAAATACAACAACTGACACATTGCAGCCGATTCCTTTAATGTCGTACTTTGGAAGGTGTTCGATGAAACGGATTTCTGGAAAAACAGAGATACCTAACTTAATTAGAACCACCCTGAACCCCTGAATTGTATAGTTTACACGTTTTAAAATTGGTATGTTGCCCAACCTTCATGACCCAAGAAGTAGGCAAAACTTAAAAAACTATGTTGTTTAATTACTTTAATTCAACTCTTTATTCAACTAAATTCAACTTCATCTATTTTTTAAATAGAACTCATATTAAAATTTAAAAAATCATTTACCTTGTTGAATTTCTTTCTCTAATCGTTGAAATGAATTAGCCCCGATTACGAAATCTTCTCCAAATTTGTACAAAAGCACACTGAAGCCGTTTCCGAACAAGACGCAAGCTAGACTTACAATTAACACTACTTTGTTACTTATTGTAATTGACGAAAGGGGACTAATCAAGTCTTTCAAAAGTAGATAAGTAGTAGGTATTGTTGTCAATCCAAAAAGCAAAACAATATTCACAAAGAACCAGCATTTCAGTTTGGATGGCTCTAAAAATTGGAATTCGTGTTTTCCTTCGTCCCAATGTACAGGAGTGCGACAAAGGGGAGAAAACATTTTATTATAAAGTTTCAAAGATTTCCATACAAGGGGTGTGGTCATTTTTATTAAATTATTTAAAACTGGGTAAACTAGGATAAATAAAAACCTACATCATTTTAAAGAAAGGCATTCACTTGATAGGAATGTGATTCCTTTTTTATAGACGGTTAAGCGATTTAATTCATCTTACGGGTGTAAGATGAATTAAATTCTTTCGTCAAGTCGATCTAAAACTAAATTGCGCAAAAAGGTTCGATATATTTTATTTATGAAACTATATTTCTCCCTCTAGAATAAACAACTTTAAATGACTCAAAACTCAAAACAAATTCAGAATGGAAATAAATAAATTAAATTAAGTTGATTTCTTTCGGTCGGTACCAAAAATTTTGAATAAAAATCAAATTATATATTCAGCAAAGAATATGTACCTTATATAAACCTATTGATATAATAAGATGAATTTGTTCTGATTAATAAATTATGTTTTTTGTGGGCGTGGGTGGGTATGCGATGCCTGGCATTGATGAATAATGTTATTTCCGAGCCTCACTTTATACCATCTGCTCCAGCAAAGTTTAAAGTATGAAAAACAAGAGGAATTCTGGATATTCGCTGAACTGACGAAAATGCAAAAAAATATTTTTCGAAATAAAGGAAATAATACAATTAATATTCATAATTGATTAGGTACGAGGAAAGAGAAAAAGGCCTTTCTTTTATAAGAATTTTAAGGTAATTGAAGCAAAGGAAAAAAACCACGTCCTTCAAAAGCAATCCAGAATAAGTATTTTCTTTTGTGAAGAGATCGATACTCGATGATAGGTTTACTTTAATACTTAAATATTTTTTTATTTGATTTTGGAAAAAGTTCTTAACAAGATTATAAATTTAATGTTATTCATAATATATTTATTTTATATGTGCAGAAATGCTGTTTTAATTTTACTTATAATTACAATTATAAATATATTGATTCAATCACAATTCCTTTATACCATTCTGCTTAAAAATGTGTTTGAAATTGAAATTAGTTAAAACTCGTTACTTTTTCCCTAAATGAAGTTCCTAACCTATTAACAACAGAACGAAAAAACAATGCAAAGTCTAAATAAGGAAAAATAGGGGAAAAGTAATGTTATCTTAGAGTCCCAGGATGCTTAAAAGTCAAACTGATTGTTACTACTACACAAGAGCTTGTACTTTTTTGTTGTGTTAATTTTAGCTACACGTTTATCAAAGTAGGTTTACGATCTCATAGCTAATCTATGTAATACATAAAACTGTCTCCTTAATCTTAATGCCCATAATTATTATCCGGCATTTTTTTATCAACTTTATTCTGCAGACTCAACTGCTTATACATATTCAATTTAACGCTCAGCTCTCAATCAACATATCTTTAAATCAATTTAAATCGTATGAATGATGTTAAAAACATTTCATTAACTTTATAAATTACAGCGTTTGTGTCTAATTTTAGTTTCATTAATACTTAAACTTAAAAGGCTAATTATTTTTATATTTAAACCGAAAGTCGGTTTCGTGAGTTGCTCCATTATATTACATTATTTGTTGTAGGTTAGGGTACGGTGAGTTTAGAAATAGAATTAACATAGTTAAAAAACACTACTTTAATAAGAAGCTTATCCTTTCACTGCCAACAATTTGCATTTTAAGGCCATGCATGTGGATTAAATCGTATATTTTAAATGCAAAAGCATATATTGACATACGTAATACTCAAAATTGCAAAAAGATTTGACACTGGTGATTTATTGTGGCAACGGAATGGGTTTTCGCATAAACTTATTAACAAACAACTAAATGCATACTTATTAAATCCTCTCGCTCATCATCAAACGAAAGCATTTTTGTATAAAGCAAAATCTAAACTAAAAATAAACTTTCTTTAGACTAAGAATATAAAGCAAATAAAACAGTATCAAGTACGCATCTCCCATTTGTATTTGCATTACAAACCCACATAATTTTTTTTGCTTATCCGATTCCCCTTAATTGGTGTCAGTAGGGTAGAGTAAAATCCGATGTGGTTATTTTTACCTTCAAGCTTGTATACTTTATTTGCATTCCTTATACCAACCACAACTACAACTACCTTTAAGAAACTATTACAAAATGCTAATAAAATTTTTACGACAAGTAAAGAACAAATGAAAAGTTTCTAAATGAGAAGGAGCTTAATTTTTAAATTAGTACCAACTTGACATCGGTTGAGTGAGCAAGCTAATAACAATAATTCAAACTTATTGAAAATCTTGAAAAACTCAGCCCATACTGTCTTACTCCCTATTTGACTTATACTTACAGACTCCAAGACAAAAATGGGTTTGGTATTCTGGACTTCCTTACAAAATCTTAATCACAGTAATTTCCCATCTTCTCCAAGTCTCAACACTAGATCAAAAGCTATAATAAAATTCATGATAAAAGTTTTATTTCTACTAGAACTAGTAATTTCCTTGAGTCCTTGTGCCTCTTCCAAAACACTTCACACCCATCCAAAAGGCCCAAAACCACATCAACTAGGATCTTCCTTAGTACCAACTCCCAAAAACTATGATAAACATGGACCGAAAAAAGGAGAGAATTTATTTGGAGGAATTGAAACCGGAGGTGGTTCTGCTTCTCGTAGTAGTACTACTAGTAGCAATAATACTACTACTACTACTATCAGTGGAAGAGTTATTGAAGGGAAGATGATAAAAGTGTTTCCGACGGAAATCACTCAAGCGGAAAGTGATACTACGAGTACAAAGACAACAACAAATATAAACGCTAAAACTACGAATTCGAAGACTCTCAAAAGAATACATAGAAAGACAAATACAAGAAATACAAATAGAAAACCATTCCAACCCAGTCCATTAGAACCTCAAGCATTACCCTTGCCACCGAATTTCGGTGTAGGAGGACCAGCCAGTAGTAGTAGTAGTAAAGTAATGAATGGTGAAACTAAACCCGAGGTTTTTCAATACAATGGACAAACACAATACAATTCTGAAATAGTAGTGAATCCTTCTAAGGGACTACTACCACCACTACTACTCCCACCACAACAGCCACCACTACCACCACAGCAAACACAACAGATATCATCAATAAAACTTTCAAAAGGAAATGGAAAGATGCACGAGGAAGATTTCAACAAAAGTAAAAGCTATTATGGGAATCAGCAATACGGAGAAAGTCTCACGGTCAGTGGTACAACAACAGTTCAACCGAGTGGGATCCAGAGACAAGGAAACAATGGGAATAAAATGACATTGTTACAAGAAACTATGCCAGTGCAATATTATAAAAATAATTTCAATGATAATTTCAATACTAATCTTATACAAGGACATAGCCCACCGTATGATACCTATCATCATCAAAGTATTAATGATAATATTATGAAGACAAATCCAGTGAGTAGCCTTGTTCAGCCAGGGGTTGCATTGGGATTGGGACATAAAAGCTATAGAAATCTTATTCAACACCAAAAAACTCATAATAATGTTCATAGTGGATTAGGTAATCTTGATTGTTATAAATCACGTGGTGGATATTATTTTACTAATTGTATCGGGTATCATTTTGCAACCTGCTGGGTTAGTAAAGGGTTACTTGTCATTCTATAGGCACTCCCCCAGAGTTTGCACACTCCCTATATCCTTCCATTGCTAAATTTCCTTATGACGGGTTGACCAATTATAGGGTCAAGGGTGGGTCATTTTTTTAACTTAAAATCGTAACAGTCGTAGGCATTTGCTGATGTTTTCCTAATCCCCGATTTCGGATCAGTAATTCTTAAACCCTAAAAAATGATAGCCAACAATGTTATCCCAAATCCAACACGTGATTTATACATTGATTATTAGTTTCAATCGGCTCAGTCTCTCACAATCACAATCAAAATGAACAATTACCTATAAAAAAGCAACATGATCAGTTGAACCAGTTTCATCAAGCTCCAGCTCCTACGCAGTTTTATGATAATAATAACAATAACAATGATCATAATAATCACCACCATCAACATCACTTCCAACAAGAGGTTAGTAGTTTACTACAAAAACTGAATAACGAACTTTTAGGATTAACGATCCGTATTGAAATGTCAAGCTCATGAAAATAAATTCTCCTTTTCTCTCTTTCATCTCAAAGTTATTCGAGATCGGTAAAAGCAGGTAGAGAGACTCATAGTCAAAGAGTCAAATAGTAGGTTTATTATCCATTAGGTATTTAAATACAGTCATAAAACTCTTCCGGAATGGGACTCTAAACTTTTATATACAGAGGTTGGATCGGATTGTCAAGTTTTGTTATTTTTAGTCAACTGGGTGGATAAGATAAGAATTCAGTGGAATGAATAATTCCCTCAGAATTTTAAATGAGATTAAAAACAAATTGGATTTCAGGGTTGCATAAGGTCTTGTAGTAGCGAAACCGATACAACCCGGATTTGAGTCTGATTATCAGCTGAAGTGCCCTACTACCTTAGAAGACCCTTCCGATTCCTCATCCGCATTCCCTATTAATCCAAACAAAATTACATTTTACTAGGAAAAATTAACTTTGGACCATACCGTACTCCATGAGTAAACAAAAATGGGTCATTCATCTGCGATCTCATGTAATGGGAAGTTTTTAATGGGGAGATGTATACAGTTTAGGTAAAAAGTGAATTTGCCTGCTTAGCATATTAATTAGAAATATGCTAAGCTATATAAGGTAATATCAGCCCATTGCATTTGTTAGTATGAAAAATCGTTCCTATTATATTTACCCAATCGATAAGGTAGGGAACCATGAACGTGAATATTACATTAATTTCAACATGATGATGTTGACAATAACCCTGTATGGGCTGGAATCCTGCCAACTAAATGCCAAAGTTGGTATTTACATTATGGTAATGTGTAGCTTTATGTCAAAGTATTTTAGACTGAGGTACATTGATCCTAATTTAATGAAATATCATCATTCTATAGGAATAACGGAAGCCACAAGATTTATACCGATCTACCCTTGACATTTACCATGCTTTGCATATTACACAATAGACAATACAAATGCAACTACAACTAAAATGAAAGATCTGTCTTTTTTGATCAATTAATACTACTGGAATGATAAAAGAGGAAATGAGATTATGGTATATTGTACTTTGTTTATTTAAATGAATTTGTAGTAACAGGGTTCTACGATTTCGCGTTTTTGTGCAAAAGATCTTAGTCAGGAAACCACAAGCCCACAATTACACGGAGCATTGTAAAAATGCATTTTCTATCGGGTTGGACTGACTGACATTGGGGAAATCATTCGACAAAAATAAATGTAAAAATTTATTTTTAGCCCCCTGAGCAAGTAAAGAAAAATAAAGTATTGAGTTTAATCGGATCTAATTGTTCCTATAAAAAATTGAAACCTTCCAAGTGACACATGTCACAGCATAATGCCCATTTAGCTTATTGTCTTCTTCGTGTTTCACAAGTCATTCATGATGATGGACATCAAATTCTATTGATAATGCCCAACCATCATGGACACAAGAAATATATTTTTTGATAAATCTTTTATGAAGTAAGGTATCATGTCATGTTGAAATAATAGATAATCCTATTTTCCTATTGTGTAATATTATCGTGAACTCCGATCTCCTAAGTGATGATCATTGCACACTGCTATTATTGACCAATTTATGACCTTTTTATGTCAATCTGCCTACACAGGCTGGCTGGTCTAGTAAATCAATTTCTTGGAACATCTCATGTGATTGTATTGCAAACAGGCTCTTGTATCTTGTGCAATAAGCCTTACTTAATTTAATACGATCTGGACGCTTTGTCCAGACTTCGTAAATCGTTCCCCTAAGCATGGAGATTAAAATGGATTTAAAAAATGATTTAATTTTATTATTGCAAAATTTGCAGGGAAATAACCCTACCTCCCACCCAAGTGTTGTAAATCAAGGGCCATCAAACCATGAACTCCAGCACGGGCCCGTAGAACACCTTACCGAAGACCACGAAGAAGACAACGTTGAAGTAGCTCCTAGCGATGAAAAAATAATACCTAATACACTTGTTGGATCCAAAGCCGTAAAAACGGGCTCAATTGCCATTATATTTTTCCTATTCATTATCGTCCTTACATTTGCTGGACTTGGAATAGCAGGGTTAACAGTTAGCCCAATTATTTTTCCCTTCGCTGTACTTCCGATAGGGATAATCGCTCTTTTATTGTTTATTCCCTTGTTTATTTTATTTGTACCTTTTGTCGCTTCTGGACATGCAGGGCGTAAAAAAAGGAGAACACGAAGTATACCAAGTTACCCGTATGACTCTTTAAGTTTAGATGAAACCCCTTTCGATTTCTTGACTGGGAAGGATCATCTATTCACTTTATTACTTGAAGTAAGTCTCAATTATAATTAAATGATTTCCTGTCTTATTATTAATTTACATTAATTTGATCATAATATTCTTATCAAAGTTTTAATTATGATTTTCAGAACGAAGATGACATCATGTCCAAATTGTTCAAACTTTAACCTAAGTACACATACTAATCAACCAATGGTTATTTTAATTTATTTATGTAAAAGTTTTGCAATTAAAGTTTTAGTTACTACAAATGAATGAAATCAAAAAGAATATTTTGTAGCAATATAACTTCGTGTTTATTTTTATTCGAATCTATTAAACAAAAGCACTCACAAACACATGAAATTATTGTATTTTTAAGACTTAACTTAAAATTACAGTAATAATACGTTAATAAATTCTTCCTCTAAATATAATTAATTAATTACTATTACTTATATTTATTATGCTTTACTCAAATTCTTTGCAACATACTTTTAACCATTCTCCAACATTCACTGAACTCTATACTGACTGTCTTACAGTAAGGAATTGTATATTGCTAAATTAGTCATTCATGAATGAACCAAAAAAAGAGTCCAACAGTGGTACAATTGCTTTTAAACTTAAATTAAAACTTTCCGAAGAATTTTATTACTTTTTATCTTAAATAAATAACTTTATATGGTATTTAACGAGCACGAAACTTATTACTCCCAACTGTCCCAACACTCCATACTACATTAAAAGCTAAAACTACTAAATAGTTGATACTGGAACATAGGGAAAATAAGGTAAACTTATTTATCATTTATGATCACATAAACCACAAAAACATTTAACAAACAACACAATACAACGTGATATGGTATTTAAGGAAACAGTTGTTGATAATATTTTAGAAATATTAATACTTAACCTATGGACAATAGATTCACACAACAAGGGTGAAAAGGAAAAATAAAATCTCATTGTAATTAACGAGAACAGACAAAACAACTACTTAATGAACAATAAATATTAGTACAACACAACCCAGTAATATGCTGCTAACATCACGTTAAGTATAAACAACTAGTAATTAAAACACAGTTTAACTAGCTTTGCTAATCATGATAACATCGAAAAGATGTTTCGTTACATTAGTTAAAAACTGTATCAAACTATTCACCAAGCTATTTATTTATTTATAATAGGCTTAACTTGAACCCGACTGAGATCTTAATGTCAGTAAAACTTCTAGTTAAATTGGTGAGGACTAATAATAATCCAATAATGAGTAACTTAAATTTATTGATAAACGATCTTTGACGGCATGTTAAAACCCAAACTGTAAACTTTTTGGTACAATTACTGATTCTTTGGATCCTAATTACTCAACACATAAACAAACATACTAATTAGCACAACAGAGAACCTTTAGCTTATAAATTTTACTTATACTTATAAGTTGACAAATGTTTAATTTTATAGGCAAATCAATCAATTGATGACACATACGTTGTCATTTTTGAAGATACTTTTACATCCACTGATTATTGGGATGTTGAAGAATTCTTCAACGAAGTTG
>JAQGAA010002611.1:0-12334 GCA_034696425.1 Isotoma viridis | reverse complement strand
AATATTGCATTTATTACCAGATATTATCTTCTTTATAAGAGAATAAGAAGTGGCTGTTGGTGGTTCACTTCTTTTTTGGCAAAAAAGTTTTGACTTTCACTAGAGAAAAGAGAAAGCGGATGGCATTCGAGGAATACAAATAGTTAGGATTTAGGTATACACATGGCACTCTTGGCTACCAGAAGAAGAAGAGGTCTACAACTCTTAATACTACTACTACTACTACTACTACTTTCCCCAGCCTTACTACCAGCCTTATGTTACTTCATAAGAGATTCCTTGGGTAGGATGATGTCCTCATGCACGAACAGAACAGCTCAATAAATAGCCCTACCAACACTGCCTTTACTTGGTGGTACTAGACCACCACCACTACTACTAAAGGAACTAATATTTTTTATATACTACCATGTACATGAATGCCTATCTGGCACTGGGTTCTGTTGATATCGATCCACTTCTAGCATTAAGAATGGGACGATGGAATTGTGCTGTGAAAGTAAGTGGTGTGTTCACTACTGGTACTGATATGTACACGGTACTCGAATCAACTTTTACCAACAACCAAGTGAAAACCTTTTAAACTTTTTCTCGTTTAAGGTTCTATAAATTTTTACCAATAAACATACAAACTAATATAAGGATAATAGAAATATCAGAGTTGGATAGTGTATAAGTATTTCGTTTAGCAAAAGGAAAAATGTATAAAAACCTTTTGTAAGTATTTTAGTAGTTTAAAAGGTTCTTCCTTTTTCCTTTTATTACCTTTACTGACTACCGAATGAATTTCCTTTAATTTGATGTCTAACAAAACCACTTACTTCTTATTTAATCCATCAAACAAACACAAAATACACACCTTATAGCGGCGTTGGGGATTTCTCAATCAAAACTGGATTAGTGGTATGATTTATTATTAAAATTGTTCAAACTTTCAAAAAGGATTAGTACTTTGAGAGTTTAGTGACACACAAAAATACAATTTATAATGCAATCGATCCATGATATGTTTTTAGAGTTCAAATGCGAAAACTTTTGTCTATAACTCTTTTGCTAATCTTAAGTGCAAAACTTTTTTATGTACATTACTCCTAAGGTTAATAAAAGTTTAACTGAAGGCTTTACAATTGAGTAAAGCAACTGACCAAAAATCATTATTATAATTAAAAACGGACTCCTCCCTAATCCCCATTTTTGCAGTGAAGGATTATATTATATGGATATTCTGTATTAAAGATGCAAAAGATGACAATCAATCGTTCACTACTATACCCCCACTGGCACGAAAATAATCATACAAAACTTTTATGTCCTGATATGTTCAATGACACTTTGTGTAGTAGCAGATAAAAGTTAATAATACTGATAAGTCTTCAGATACAGATCTTCTCCAAGTTGTCTGACAATCTGACTTTATGTAATAAATTATGCAGATGGATTGATATTGAACGACCACCATCCACCACCACCACTTGTCTTTCTTTTAAAGATGTTGTACAAACTCAATAATATAATATCCCATGATCTTTGAAAAGATTAGCGAACTTTCGCTTTCGTAGTTTAAAGCTGGTATTAGAAGTTCGTTAGTCAGCTCCCCGAACTGAACTAACTTTTTCCTAGCTGTTTCATATTGATAAAGTATCATAGAATAGTAATAGTAAATATTACTACTACTAGTAGTAACATCATCATCATCATCGGGTTATCCAATTTATATTCTAAAACTAACAACTATAACCAAAACTAACAAACATGCTCCAATCCAAATGCTGTTTGTACTAATATAAATGTTTATGTAAGAAGATTGTATGCAACTGGAATAGAAAGTCTTGTGAATAACTAGGGTTGTAAAGGTTCCAAAATTCAATGCGCTATTATCATACCAAGACCAACTATCTTTCACTATATAGGTAAATGAGTTAAAAGGAAAGACTTTGTGTTATATAACAATATTATAATGAAATGCCATACCATCAATGTAATGAAGTGAAAGACTCAAAACACTGTCGAAGTCGGTTGGTTAGGTTTAGGTTGGAAGTTTGTATCTCTCTTCCCTTCCGAAAACCTAGCGTTTGGCCTATAATACTTAGAGTCTTCATGGACAGACTACTCAGTATGATTTTACACTATTACACTTGTGTGTAGGTAATGTGGATATTGTACTTTTGTATCTTCCCATCAGAAATTTTACAAAGATAAGCCAAAAAGTACTGAACTAAAGGTGACACTGATATTGACAGTGTTACTAAGCTATTTGTAACATAGGATAAGAACTATGTGCAAAAAAATTTTACTTGGGGAAAGGGATAGTCTGTTGTTATAATACTGCTTTAGTTAGTTTGCTTCTAATGCTGATGAAACGGAATTCACTGAAGATGATGAGAATCGTGAAGATGCATATATTCATGCATACGTAGCCTTTACTCACAGAAATAGTTTACTCAAGATTAGTACGTGAAACATGCACTTATTATTGAGATCTTAACCTGTAAAGTTACAATATCCCACTTGGTTTTATAACTTTTGAGATTGAGATTGTTACACGATGCACAAAAAGAGTAGGTTCGTATATACGAGTTTAAGAAAGTTGTTACGGGAAGGGAATGACTGGTATGGGATAAAAGATGATGAAAGGAAGGTATGAAGAGATTAATGAATAATGAAATACCTGAAGAAGACTTAAAGGGTTGATTGAAGAAAAAGAGAGCCGATCACAAGATGAATGAATCCATATTTTTAAAGTTAGTGACGATTTTAAAAAGTATTAAAATCACAGAAAGATTAGAAAAAATGGATTTTTCAGTCCAGAATGGGAGAAAAGGAGTGCACACAGAGTAAAAAACTGAGCCACACTACGCCATTGCATCTGTACCACCAGCCAGCATAAGCAAAGAGACCAGGCAAAAGAGCCAGCACAGCTACTCCGATATCCGAACTTGGGCAAATCGGTATTTTCGGTGTTATATATACCCATAGTGGTTTTAATAGTGATAGAAAAACCTGTGGTGGTGGTAAGGTTATCCTGGCTCTGAGGTATATCGGTCGGAACGGGGGAGGAAAATCCGGGTTGCTTCGGGTTCGTGTGTTTCTCAAGGTTTGCACCAGGCGTCTCACTAACCTACAACTACCCGGAAATTGGATTCGGGGTTTAATGCAGTTATGACTTGTACATACTCTTTTCTACAGAGCCTATTTTTCTGGTCGTTTCACAATAGTGTACATATATACGTATTCCTAAAGCATTTTTTGTAAAAAATACATTTTTTTGCAAAATGTAAAACGAAATTTATTGCTTGTGTTCATGAGAAATAAAAATAAAAATATACAAAATAACATCGCTTAGAAATTTCTAAATAAATTTATTTTTATTTAAAGTGTTGTAACGTATGGCATACATCATACATGGCTCATTTATAGCTCAAGTAATTTTAATTCATTGTTTACAATGATTGCAATAACCTTTATCATTTAATGTGTTAAACCTTTTTATAACTAAAATGTTTTAGTTGCATATTGGGCTGAGTCGGTATGCTAGTCTCATCTCAAGCTTTCTACCAAGCATCATAAAACTTTTTTTAACCTTTGATTAAAAAAACTCCTGATAATCAGTGCAGTGAGTAAATTATTAGTGATTAAAATTAAGAATTTAATAAATAAAAAAAATATATTATGTTATTCAGAAAGTTGAGCATAGAATCAACTGTATTTAAAAAAAAGTAGATTTGTAAAGTATAAGCTGCTACTCCAGCCTTTTCCATGTGGAGATTTAAAGCACGTGGCATTCTATATATTAACCATTTAACTTTCCTGATTCTAAAGATTTACACATTTTATACTTTTAAAACCCCGTTTAGCTTCTTTCATGCTAAATTTAACCTAACTCAGCTGAATTAAATAAATAATTCAAAATACAATATACATTCATTAATCATTAATAAATAGCTCATGCAAATCTTTAGTACTTCTTATCTTAACTAAAATTAAGCATATCCTCTATTTACTTATCCAGCACTACAATTACAACCACCGCCAATCATACATGAATAATAAAATGCTAAAAATTTTTCCTAAACAAATACATTGTAAGATGAATTATGGATATTGGTAAGACATTTCAAGGAATAAATTCTTTTTCAATTAGTTTTTTAGCTCCTTTTTAGCTCTTCGATTTATTATAATATCTCGTTTTAATGTTTACATATAATATTTATTAGCAGTAATCAAAACAATGCACATACACCGTCTTGATTTTTTATTTAAAGATTTTATGTTAAGTCCATGGGAAAAGTTTTTTATTGATTTCAGAGAACTTTTAAATGTTTTGTTGAACAAATAATTCAAATAAACATTTCCGTTTTAGTTAATGTAAAAATTATAATAAAACTCAAATATTTGCATTTTTATTTAAATTAGAAGCATATTTTTATTCTTGTTGTTACATTGCTTTGGCATATAGCTTACTCTTACCACCTACTTTACTCAAAAGTAGATAAATAAATAGTTGTATTCGTAACTCTAACCCTTTAATTATGTATTTGATTACATTATGAGAAATTTTAATTATTTTAATGTCAATCTCTCCAATCGTGCTCAAAGCTGTGTGTCGTTAGCATAAACATTCTATGTTTTGACAACTTAATTAATGTAACTTTAATTTAATGTTAATTCGATTCCCACGTGTCTAAATAAAAGAGAAAATAAAAAAACTGTCATCTCGGTGGCCAGGTGTGTTGTTATTTTATCCCTCTTATCAAACCATATCATGCGTAACAAAACAAGCCAAACAAAGGGTTACAAAAGGTGAGGCTAAAATCGATATTGTTGAAACCAACCCTTTTTAACTTTTAGATTATAATTTTATGATTGTGTATTGTTACGTAGCTCGACTTGTGACTTGTTACATTTTTTACCAACGAGGAGATGGGGAATGGATGGTTCTAATCAATTTCTACACTCCATTCCATACTATATTTCATTCACTTTCTCGTATGTACCTGCTGCTACTTAAGTTTATGAATATTCCGGTCTCTAAACAGTACAATTCACACAAGCCAAAAGTCCACTCTCCTCGTGGGAATATATTTATTGAATGAATGAAAGTGAATTTGTTTTCAGCAGAGTCACCTTATAATTATCAGAGCGTACAAAATCAGTCTTTCATGAAAAATGCATGCTTTACTGAATCCGCCCAAAATACTGCATTGTTATTTGTATTCTTAAATTAATATGTTTAATAACGGTATAATTATTATACTATTAAGTTTCATATGTATCAAAATCTGCAAAAAATTACCAAAGAAGCTACTAACTTTAAACTCTAACTACTTCCACAACAAGTGCAAATGCAATGCAATTATAATAACTTGCAAGATATATTTTTACTAAACTAAGTAAAGCATTATAACTTACCATTGAACTTTTATTCTGACCATTTTAAACTCACAATAACAGTTACGCCCAATGTCCATCAATAAATTAATAAACGAGATCACACAAACACATTAAGTAATTAAAACACCAGAAACTCTCCTGTGTCTTTAACAAGATCTCTTGATCTTTATTTCCGACAGATGAATTATCCTTTTTGAAAAGAAATATTGAAAATTCTATTTGTATTCATTTCCGTCACAAAAACAAATATCGGCCAAGGTAAGACATTATAGAAACTTAACACGGTACAGTAGTTTGTAATAAAATAGAACGCTCTCCAAAATAATATGAAATCCGATACGAAATGTCACTGTACTTCACTCCACTTCTACCCGAATTTCTCATTGACAAAGAGACAAACTTATGACGATAAAGTGACATGAGTTACGTGTGTTTTTTCCAATGATTGTAAGAATACTAAAAGTGCAATAATAGAGATGTACAGCGTGAGACGATGATGAGAGAGTTCACAGCCACAGAGTCAACAGTACTATCAGTATCAGTGGTACATCAGTTAAATTTATTATTATTATACTGTAAAATCATAGTCAAAGAGGTAAGTTCAGAGAGAAATAATGTTAAAAAAACTACCCTTTGAGCATCCATTCTTTTAAATAGGTACAAAGCAAAGGATTATACTGCAATACAATGGTTAATGTGGTTAAGTTCGTAACAAGGTAGCAATAGAAACACAACCTCAAGTAGAGATAAAAAATAAAATTTGCTGCAATATCGTTGCAATAAGTAATAAGCAATGGGATAGAAATAAATACACAGTAAAAATAATTTTAAGTTGAGAGCAACCCTAACTAATCTCTTAAGAGTTGAGAGAGGTAAACTGATTTTGACACCATCAACCATGATTCCCATCATCCCATGCCATTTTAAAAAAGAATATAAAGACTGTATATTATTGTACTTCGTCATTCATCTCGTCAACTAACCTACTTTGTCACTTCTACTAAATGTCAGATGTCTTCTCTTCTCTATTTTTTGAGACCTTAATTACCATTTAGCTTAATGGTATCACACTCGGTGTGTATATATTGTATTCAAAGCTATTTAAGTCTTTGTGGAAAACGTAGGGTAATAATAACAGAACATCGGTCATGTCATGATGTATGTTAAAATTTAAATTTTATGTTTATTTAGTCTATCTAAAATTATAAAGGTTCATTTCATACAAACTAAGAATAGTTGTGGGTTAATTTTAAAAACAAAAGCTATCGCTTTATCTCGTCATTTGAACTTCCAATATCGAAGACTTGAAGTAAACTGTGCCAGGTGGCTGCTCAAAAATATATGACTATTGTATAATCTATGAATACTATGTTCTTCAAAAGAAATTAGGTACGTTTGTGTAAATCCTTTAAGACTAAAAATATCAAGTTGTTTTTCACGAATCGAAGAATAAAGAACAAATGAGAGCAAATTGGTACAATTCTGCATGCAAATGTAACCGTGACCCATGATGGAGATTAACTCGACGCTTTCATATTATTCTTAATGCGCTATCAAATGCAAACAAGTTTCAATCGCAAGAAGCATGAATGAGTAGTACCTAAAAGTTAAAATTGTTAGAACAACTTGAGCTGAACAACATCTTGATTTTTAGGCTGAGCCAAACTCTTTAATATTCATTGTTTTGTGAAAGCTTAAGACTAAGACACGGTTTTCTCACAATAAATTTAGTATGACATTTCGTATTTTTGTATAAGTTTCGTTGCAAATATCACCAAGCTCTCCTATGATGAATTCCTCTGTCAGGGTTTCATAAGCTTTTTCATCTAGATAATAGATTACAAAATTGTAACAATCAGAATCAGTGTACTGAGGATATGATTTTAAAATTGCTGTGACATTTATCACAAGCTTACTTACTTTTACAAGGAAAGTGTCCTCCGAGTTCACAAAGAGCAGGATTAAATGCATCACATCCTTTAGCACCTACTCAATAAATACAAAAATTTATAATTTGCTACTTGTATATGTTGTATTTTATAAATGCTTTTTATTCAAAGTTTTGTCTTCATTTCATACCAAAACTTGAAGAACGAGCCCATAAATACAACCTTAGCGAGTCAAAATGTTCCAACTTATTTGAAGATGACCCTCGAGTAATGAAAATATTATGTGCAACGTCATCATTTTGGAAGTACGTAGTTACTTTCAAAACATTTGAAATAAATTCATTTAAAGATTTCTCATCAGTAGAGGTCAACAGAAAGACAAATCCTGGTCCTGGGTAGTCCACGATTTCGAAACAAGGCTCATGTATTAATTTCAATTTCTAAGTCAAACGAATCATAATACATTTAATATGATAAATTACGGTAATTCCTTATCGTCAAGTTATGAAAGGCGTGTAATTGGCTAAATACAAAAAAATAAGAAAAATAAAATAAGAAAAATTACTCACTGCCGATTCTAAGTACAATCTATGCTGTAAGTAGTAAGCATGATAATGTTCATGATTGACTGATGCAAACCCACAAAGGCTGTTGAATCCAACTCGAAAATCACTGTAAACAATACACATGAAATATTCCTCATGATAATAGGAATAAACAAACAAAGAAACAAATTTACCTCAATCATTCATTCTCTATTATGTTATATTATTTTACTGATTAATTACCATGAACGACTTAACAAAGCCAATTCGATTGCTAATTTTAGTCCTCCATAAGAAACCATTTGAGGCTGATTTTTATTCCGGAAAGGTGTGAGCAACACATGTCCAAATTCTAAGGGGCTGACATTAATCAATAGCAGGTGCTCTTGGTTCTCATCATTCTGAACAGAAGTAATGTCTTTTGAAGTATCTTTATTCCCTTGCGTTGAATACCATGGCTCAAGTTGCAAAATAATTTCTTCTGACTTAACTTTATTAAAATTAAATTCTTCTGGATTAAAGGGTTGATTTAAGCTTTGAATTTCTTGAGGTTTTCGCCGTTTCTGAGCTCTATCAGGGTTTAGCTAAGTTGATAAATTGTAATAAAAAATTGTATTAACAGTTTAATGATAAAATGGAATGATCAGCATTTTTTTGCAATTTTCATAGAAAGCATGCTTCTTGAATCATCCATTATATCCTGCATACATGCATCTTTTTCATGAAATTTATTGTGAACATAATTTAAGTCTCGCTAACCAAACTCAATACTTGACAGCTGTTAATGCATGGATGCCATAGGTTAACATATATTGTGCAAAGTAGTGTTAAGAATACAATGGATGATTAAGAAAGTTATTTAAGCTCTGTACAGAAGTTGGCAAGTGCTAAAAGACGCTTAGACTACAAGGTCACACAAAGAAGGATGAGTTCAATATGGCAAAATGTCATACATTCTGCAAAGAATCTTCACTTCTTAGAACCACGTGAATTACAAGTTATGCAATCATCTGAAGCTTCAAAATCTTCTAAAAGTCTTTAAGAAAATCTTGTTAACTTTATACCGGTAAGATTTTTATACGTTTTTAACAATTAACAAACAAATTATTCATCTAACTTCAAGCAATATTGAAAGAAAGTCACATTCAATCCTAACCTGAAGAATAAAGCCATATTTCCCAGGTAGAACTTTACAAGGCAAGTGTTTAAGTTGATATCGGAATAACCCTTTAGTTTGAGCTTCTTTCCAAAGTTCTCTTAATATCGAGTCAAACGAATCATTCCTTGTATCCAACTGTGATCTTGCATTAATTATTCCACTTGCTGTTGAAGGTTTTATGCATGCGGTGCTATCTTTATCCGTACCAGATGCATTTGAGGTGTCGTTTACCTCTCCAATTTTAACAAATCCATTTTGACTTTTATCATTTGTGGTTAACTGAGCTTCCAATTTTATTACTAGTCCTTCAGACGAGTAGGAGAATTTTGGAACATTCATAATGGTAATCGCAGATTAATTTATATAAACACAAGCAGATAAGATGCTGTCAAATGTCAATCACTTATCACTTCATTTAAAATGAATACGAGTTATAAATAAATAATTGGATATAAATTAGTTAAAATTCAATGTTTCACTTCACTACGGCAAGTAATGCTAGATTTTCTGGTTATGTAATATCGTACTTAATTAAGCCACGTAACACTATATAATACCATATTCGGTACAAATACAAGACAACAAAACATAAAAATTTAGAAACTCAACTCCATACTCCACAATATTAACCCGAGTCACTTGTGCATTTCAGTAGATGATAGTTACATAGAATTAAAAGTATTGAGGAAAGTCATACAAAGTTATAAAACCACTTGTGCAAGTATTTTTCAGATTTAGTTAATTTTGTTCAAGTTAACCGTGACGTTCAATATTTCTATCTTCTTTAGATTGACTCTACTTGACAATAAATATGGCTGGTGTACAGATTGTTGAAGACAGTTTTGGAGTTGTTCCGGATGCACAGGATAAAACTCGGACTACTCCTGTTCGTCGTTTTACGATTTCAAATAAATCTGGAACACAAGTTCAGGTACAATTTGTTAATTTCAAAATAAATAAAATTGTTTCATGATGGAAGTATACTGTGAAATTTCATTAACGGTTGTAGGTCCTTAACTACGGAGCAACCATTACATCCTTGAAAACTGCTGACAGATATGGAAAAATAGAAGATATTGTGTTGGGTTTTGCAGATATTGATGGTAATTATTATAATGCTAATTTTTTAAATATATTTTTCCTAGTCCAATGCACATTAAGAAAGGGCATAAATAAGCCATGGAATTTAAAAATTGAATTGCTTAATCGTCATAATTGTTATAGGCTATTTGGGTGCCTATGGAAGAAATCCATACTTTGGAGCAACCGTTGGACGAACTGCAAATCGAACCGCAAAAGGAAGGTTTACATTGAATGGACAGCAATATCAGCTAGGGATTAATAACGGAGAAAATTCTCTCCATGGAGGCAACGTTGGATTTGACAAGGTATATTAAACCAAAAGATCTAGATTCTGCAAATTTTAATTAGAAAATTAAAATCATTCGATTTGGTGTGAAATAAATAGAAAAGTGAATAAATTTAGAAATTCTGGGAAGTTCACATTGAAGGAGAAAAGTTGACTTTCAGCTGTACTAGCAAGGATGGAGAAGAAGGCTACCCTGGGGATTTACTGGCTAATGGTAAAGCATTTACAGATTGAATGTATCTGACAAAACTCAAAATATAACCTGTTGCAATTTTTTTTTATTTTATGTTATGCACATTTCTTTTTTTCAAGTGACATACGAGCTGACTTCAGATAACCGTCTGATAGTTGACTTCAAGGCTACAGTAACAAAGCCTTCTCCTGTTGGGTTGACAAATCATACATATTTCAACTTAGCTGGTCATGTAAGTTTAATGCTTTGTATTTACAAAATATGGTAAAAATAGTAAATTGTCTAAATATTTAATTCGAAACTAAACAATTTGAATAGAAAAATGCGGACAAAAAACTTGAAGACCATTACGTTTTGCTCAACGCAGACAATTACACCCCTGTAAACGATAGTTTGATTCCAATTGGTAACTTTAGTAACGTCTAAACATAATCCATACCACATACAGAGAACTAATATTCTAATTTTCTACACTTCATTTGAAAATTTCAGGGGAAATAAAAGCTGTGGAGGGAACTATATTTGACATCAGGACGACCAAAAAAATCAGTGACCTTTTAACAAAGCATTTCTCCCCAGATGGTCCCAACGGGTATGACAACAATTTCTGTGTGAATAGAAAAGAGGGAGAAGCAATTCGTCTTGTCGCAAGGTAAGTTTTTGAAATGTACTTAATTTTCATAATATATAGTATTTTAAGATTCTTATAATCATGTTTCATTTTTTACATCAGAGCTCAAGAAACAAAGACAGGCCGAGTTCTAGAGGTCTATTCGGATCAGCCAGGTGTTCAATTCTACACATCCAACTTCCTCCCGGACAAAGACCCCTTGCCAGGCAAGGAAGGAGCAAAGTATTGGAAGCATGGAGCGTTCTGTCTTGAAACTCAGAACTACCCCGATGCTGTCAATCATGTATGCAAAAACTATATTTTATTCACATTCATACAGATTTATCTACGAATGTATGATATATATAAAGAAAGAGAACAATTGATTTAATGTATTTTCTATATTTCAAAACAGAATAACTTTCCTAACCCAATCGTAAATCCAGGGTCAGTGTACACTCACAAGGTCATTTACAAATTATTCACTCTTCTTCATGCTGAACCCGATTGGCAAAGCAGATCTGTGAATACTGCCTACCGACCATGAGGCCAAGATAATAATAAACAAATATAAAAGACTTAGAAGAAACGTAGAAATTCCATTAATCTTATCAGAGGGACACAATCTACCTTAACAATTAGACTAGTGAGAAATTCTTCAACATACATTCTCTAATTTAAAAATAGTAAAATTCATAATAAAGACAAATCTGAAAAATAAAATCATTTTTCATCTCGAATTTCTTCTTGACATCTGGAAACAATCATACCGCTAAGAAATCTTATACGTATTTTCATGTACAAAACAAGCATCGAAAATGTGTAAATGATCAGACGGCTAAAAGACTCTTTCAAGTCCGGACATATGCTTCTTCCCGTTTTTAATGTTTGGTTAGACATTTATATATATATATGTTTGGAAATACACTGACGTCAACTAAGAGTCTTCAGGATAAAACTCTCTGATAGTGAGAAAAGCCAGCGTCTACACTGTACTCTCCACTCCACCCCACTATTACTATTATTATTACCACGAATTTCATATCCTCTTAGACATATGAAAGCTTAAAATTGTAAGAAGTTATGCATCTAAAACGAAGTATTCTTACGAAATACTTCTACAAATAGTCCAAACTCATCCTAAAAAAAACTAAGAAGAGCTTGAGGGAAAGTATAGA
>JAQGAA010002610.1:0-12334 GCA_034696425.1 Isotoma viridis | reverse complement strand
TGAACTTTATGTATCAAAGCAAGAGTCGTTGTCCTCCAGGTGGTCTTTTAGCATAGACTTTGTGCAAATTATTTCAAAGTGGAATGCTTTACCACTTACTTTTGAAGAGGTGAGCTTTAATCTTATGTTGTATTTTCCTACGAAACACCAAACGAAAGGTTTGCTGCTTGAAGGTTTTGCTTACTTCGATTTCGACAATATTTTTAGTTATTTTTAATATTAAAGGGAATGGTTCTGGAGGATGCTCGAGTAACACATGCACTTCCGAATGGAGTTGTATGGATCCAGTTTCAGTCAGGATTAATGAATTTGCTGTGTGAGCTCCAACCTGCTACGAATTTATCGGCGAGGTCCACGGACGAAATCAAAGACAAGGTGCTATTTCAGATTAAAGCTGGGTGCTGTATTTTTGCTGCTAGATATAGGTTGGGCACCAACTACTTCCGAGTTGCGGTTTTATGCCAGATTGAAGTAACTGAAGAGGTATTTGAAAATTCTATCAATAATAATTGATGAGATATATGGATTGACTAATTAAACTATTATTTCATTAAAAATTTTACTAAACTCCTAAACAGGTCATAGTGGACTTCATGGACTATGGAATGAAGGAAGTACTGCCGATTGAAGAGCTTTTACCAATGGAATATTTTGGACAGATTTTTGAGTCGATTCCTCGACAGGTAAAAGAATTTTAACTCTTATCTGTAAAAGCTACGTATGTATTTTAAACCATATAGATAGTAAGTTGTAAGTATGACTTCTTTAGGTCTTCCGAGCTCAATTGTTTGGAATGGATAATTGCTGCCTGTCTGATGAAGATCTTTCAGCACTAACTGAAAGCTCATGCAAGCAGAAAGTTAAGGTAATATTCCTTCAAATAAAAAATAATTATTAAGAACAAATAAGTTAATTTATTATATTTAAAAAAATTGCTTTGCATGGATAATTAGATAATCGAAGAAGCGGCTAATAATGCATTGCCTAAGGTCATTGTGTACCTCACGGATGAGGAAAAGGAGCAAAAATCCATTTTAGAAAAGTTAAAAGCTTTAGAAGATGGGACCGCAGTTTCTTATGTTACTCAACGGTTTCCAGTCACGAATGGGTGCAATGCACCAGAACAGTGTTTTGAATTTCGGCTGGAGTTACTTGAAACGGAAGAGAAAGGGGAAAGCCATATTACACGTTTCAGGGAAGCTCGTAGGCGTCACACTTAATTTTGGATTTCGTTTTACAGAAGAGTTTATCTTTTAAGGAATTTTCGGAGAATTCATGAAAGAAATATCGAAACCGAATAACGCAGCTTTTCTTTTTCTTGTTTGTGGTTGTTTTAGTTTGTAGAAATATTGTTTTAAAATTGTGACTCGTAAGATTAGTTTCAGCACGTGTTGATATTATATTGGTTAGTTTGTAAGGAGTTTCAAATGAATTTTCTGAATAACGCCGAAATCAAAGCAATTAATTTTTCGAATTTCGTCGAGTTTGTTAGTTCAATAATTTGATTCTTACTTTCGGTAAAGTTGTTTGTAGATTTAAGTGAAGTATAATAGAAATATGGAAAAGGGAAAACAAAGCAGTGTTTTTGATTATTAACTAGTGACATAATTTACTTCAGAATTAAGCTCGTTGCCTTGTGTTAGAAAGAATAATTAACTTGATATCAAATCCTTTTGGTATTTTTTTTTTGATTTTACCTAGTCAGTCTACTAATATTGTGCAAGGTATATTATCCAAAGTTTGATTTATATAAATAAACTAATCAAAACGGTACGGGATGTTTTGGAAGCTACTTTGTTTTCAAAAACTTTGAATCTGCACCAAAACAGGGATTTCATAATATTGATATTACATGGGCTCCCATCGCACTAGCTTGAATGTTATATAGGATTTCATAATTTTAAAATGTTTCCAATAATATTATTATCAAATTTATTCATAATTTCACATGCCTACTCTATTTTAATGTAAAAAAATTTTAAGTTTCATCAGCCAAATATTTCATAGTTTGAATATGAGAAAGCCCTAAAAGTAAATACGAACATTAACTTCCGCATTAAGAAGGGCAATACGCTCTAGCATATTAGCTAGGGTAAAATTCCTGTAGCCGATCGAGGTATTGTTTATTAAATGATGCCAAAATAATAATTTTTCTTGTCTTCCATATTTTGCCCAAATACTGCAAATAACCAAAATAATTTGTTTTGACTCTCAAAATTTTGTAAAAATTCACTATTTGCCTGAAAGCTTAAAATGATGATTGGGAGTAGAATTTTATTCGTTTTTTGTATAACTTTCTCCAGTGTCTACACACAAGGTAAGGTAACAACTCACAGAGCTCGATAAAATTACAAATCAAAACTAATAAACTAAATATCAACCTAAAAATATTATTTTATCAGTTCCTTCAATCAAAATTTTTGGAAATGATCCTGAGGTAACATCCGAAGTGCGAGATCCTAAAAAGGACGCAGAGACAGTTTGCGAAGCGTTCAATGCCAAACCAGACGACATGAAGTTAAACTTAACTGGAAGAATGGAATACGAAGATATGCTTAGACTGATGACTTGGAGCCTAAAATATAACTTAAAGTCTAACGAAACCCAAATAAAATTCAATTCAAAATTGGATTGGAAACGAGAAATCGTAGAATTATTAAGTAGAATATTTAAAATAGGATGCCCAGGCAAATATGTATCTGGAAATTTTGTTAATGTTGCCAAAGAGCTCTTTCTCATTTATTTGAACTCAGTCACAAATGATTCGGAAAGCACTAAAGACATGTGGCCTAAGACTTTAGAAACTCTCAAGTCATGTGAAGATAAAATTGGTTCATTGATGTTGGGTTCCAGAGGATACGAGGTATTTATTTTATAATATAATCCAATCAAGGATCCATTTTTTAAAATTATATTTGCCAATTCAGTGTTTACTTAATTTTAGGCAGCTTATCTAAGTCTGAAAGATGATAAAGGGAACGAAGAAAAAGTGGAAGTACTTCCACCTGAAGAAGTTGTTGATGGTAGTCATACAGTTGATATCATAATTGACGCTGTGTGGTGGATGTTTTCTTTTTCATTTGCAAGTTGCTACCCATTAATGGAAAACAAATCGGTGGCTTTGGCTCAGTACAAAAAGCTGTTTTATAATGATTTTGTTGTTGATTTAATTAACCGATGGTGAGTCTGCAAGTCTGTATACTTATCCAGTATTGTTTCGAAATATTCTGATGGTTTTGTAAATTTAAATTAAATTTCTCAGGAAATATGGTGGAAGATGGACGATGGCATATGGTCCAATTTTTGGAGACATGCATATAGTCAGAGCAATCAAAAATACAAGATTCTGCGTTACAGCAGCGTATACGAAGAGTGCAATCGCTGATCGACAATTAGTTCGACCCCTTGGTGCATTTAATGACGAGGGCTCGGCAATGTCGAATCGTAAAACTGGAGAGCTTTTCTAAAGTTTTATCAATTGTCCTGCTATTTGCATTTTAAAATCATTTGTGAAAATAAACTAAATTATGGTTCCTTCCATACAAAATGTATTTAAAACTTTGGTAATTTTTTGTGATGTAGTTCATTTATCATTTTACAAGGAAATTGGCAAACATCCAAACTTGAGCTTAATTGTTTATTTCTCATGATTATATCGATATTGATAGAGTAACATTAATATGAGCTCGTATGCTTTTTTTCATATTATGAATTTAATAAAAATAGTTTTTGTCAAAACTCTACCACATGCATTTCACCTAATTTCCAAAATGAAGGCATTTCTTAGCTTAATAGTTTTATTCGTAATTATAAACATCAGCTCAGAAACTTTCTTGAAAAGATTTTATTTTAATTCAATTTTATATGAAGATTCTTCATCTCCCAGGTATAATATTATGTATATAATGACTGAAGATTCAGAATGGAAAAACTTATCCAAATTGATTGAGAAAAGCAATTTTACTCAGAAGGAACTATTTTGCACTGTTGGGAACGGAGCGTAAGTCGTATTAATATTGTACATTCGCCTAAAGAAAAATCGTTATTAAAAGTTTTAAATGTATTTAATTAAGTTGGTTAGCCTACCCGGAAGTAGATTTTCAGCATGGAAATATGATGTACTTTACAATCTTGATCGGAGAAGAATGCATTTCTGCTATGAACGTAAATGATCTTACAATTTGACTTTTAAGGATTTAACTTTTAAAATTCCGATTTACGCAGTGTTACTTTATAATAAAACTTATAATTTCCTTTGAAAAATAGGTTGAGTCCGTTCAGCCCATAGGAATCCCGAATAAAAAATTAGGATCCGCTATAATCACTTTCACAAGCCCTTACTTTGCTTCCGAAGCCAAGGTTCTCCAAAATGGGTCTACGTCTGGAGATATCCAATCCCTTTTCCACTATGGGGATAAAAACTGGACGATTGAAGGTTCAAGTGGGGATGGATCCTTAAAATTATGTCTTGTAAGGGGGTTCCAATATCCCGATAGTTTCTGTGCCATATCAGATATCGAATCACAAGTAGGGATTACTGGATCTTTGACTATTAAAGAAGGATGTGATAACTCCTCAACTGTGTACATGCTTCAGACTTGTTATGTTGATGGTGTTAATCAAGTTACAGTGGAAATGGGTAAGTAATGTAATAATTAAGTTAAATTAAAAACAACAAGTATTACTTTGTAGTAAATTGCTCGTTTTAATATTAACATTCGTTTTCAAAGATCTCTCGATCAAGAAAGTCAAATCAATTTGCAAAAGCAGTATGGACAAAACAGAAAAAAACCTTCTGAATAAATTCACCTACATAATGCAACTGTGGAACTCTAGAATCCGTAGTCATTTATTTACCGGCATGCCTAAACTGGAACCAGAAGCAGAGAGTGAAGTGGCGAAAACGTATATGTTTAATAAAATAATTTCATTATTTGAAACCACTTGTCCAACACTAACACCAGGGTACTTGCAAATTCTTTCGGACATATTTTACATCCATTTACGAGATATGTGGATAGAGAAGCCCGAAAATAAGAAGATCTACGGGGACCGTTGGCAAGATATAGAAAATTATCTTATATCTTGTGTTGGTAAGACTCGAGGTACAGATATCCAAAATGATGGAGTGGTGGAGGAGGAAGACAACATGGTGAAAAAAAGACGGAAACGTCAAGTTGATCCGGAATACTTTGGGGTGCAAAAATAGCTTTTGCAATAATAATGAAATCTAAATCTTGTTTCTCAAATTATTATAAATAGCATTGCATCATATGATGAATTTCAGGGAAGTAGTTGTAAACCAGATGCAGAAGGTGCGAACCAAGGTCTTCTTTCAGATATGATGGGTGGGGAGATTCTTGAGGTGGATGAAGTTATTGAACAAGTTTGGCTGATTTTGAATTTTGTTGGACCTTATTGTTCACATGTGAATGGATATATTGACAACTTTTGGACTTATTTTGGAAGTCTTCTCAATAAGGTTTATCTTACTCCTTTGCAAGAACAATGGTAAATATGCTATTAAAATATTACTAGCATCATTGGTGTATATGTCAGTCTGGATATAAACTTACTATGTGTATTAAAATTCATGTCTTATCCATCATGCAGGCATTCTCCAGGCAAATGGGCTGAATTTTATCCAAGTATATTCAATGGGTACAGCATATCATCGGAAAAGTTGAAGATCCTTCGTTGTATTGAAGGTGTAATGGATGGCTCTCAATATTTTGAACCTATTGGAAGACCTCAGATATTCTATAAAAATATTAACTCAAGTAGTAACTCAAGCAGAATTGTTAAAGGTTCTGCACCTTCCGATTCGACGTCAGGGGATGATAAAAGTCCGATTTTGCACGATGAGAAAAATTCAACACCTACCAATGAGGATGAAAATTCTACATCTACCAACGATACAACAGCAGATGAAAGCCCTACATCTGATGAAGCAACTCCCGACGAAAAAACTCCGGATGAAAGCTCAACACCTGATGAAGGAACAAAAAATGAAACTGTCATCAAAAAAGGACGAAGAATGGGAAATAGGAAGTCTAAGAAGCCTACGACTGGTTCTGCCAAACTAAAATTATCCTTCTTCTAATACACCACTCTGGCCTAATATCATTAAGAAAGTTACAAAAGACGAACTTAATTCATTAACTTCAATAAATACTAAAATAAGTAGAAATTTGTTCTAAATTTTAAAGCGGAAAGCGAATCTACAAAAACTGCCATTGCATTGTAATGATTGTAGAAAAACTTGATTCAAACGATTTCTTGGATAAACTAACTAAATTTTTATTGTATTAGGATAATTCAAAATTGTAAGATGAAGTCAGAATGAGTAACCTTATGACTTATGACCTTATCTGACCATCAACATTTATTTACCTTAATTACAATCAAATCAATATATTCTGTACATTCAATTTCATGCAAACTGAACCCGAATCATATTCTTTAGGAAATCCATGATAAAATTTTGAATAACAACAATTTTTTTAAACATTAAACTACAAGTATCTAAATGTATGCACAAGTTTAGAATTAAACTGTACTTACTACACAATATCTAACTATTTTCCAGGAAATTGATATTATTTTATATATAGCACACTATACTTGTAGGAATTGGTTAGCTAGTTTCTAAAACATTGGCAGTCATCCAAATTTCAAAGTAATTAACTATCCACTCTAAATATAATTTTTGCATCTATTTACTAATTTAGCAAAAATGAAGCCGATTTTGAGATTTTTTATTTTTTTATTTTCGATACATATATTCAATGTCCATGGCAAAATCATAAGACGCTACTACTTTACTGGAATACTTTTCGAAGACTACCACCCGGACTCAAAACATATAGACTTTGCCGATAGTGTTGCTGAAGATTGGAAGAATTTAACCGACCTGGCAAAAGATAATGGCATGAAATCAAAAGGAATTTTTTGTGCTCAAGGTGAAGGAGCGTAAGTTTTCAAAAAAAATATTAAAGTACAATACATGCATCAATTTAGATGCTTTATAAATTAATAAAACCTTGCTAAAAATAAATAGATGGATTGCTTATCCGAAAGAGTCATTCAACCACGGATCATTACAATATCAACTCATTGTTGGTGAGCATTGTGTTCCGGCGGACATGGTGAGTCGAAAAACAGCCCTATTTTTTAAATAGTCTATTGCAATAAATGAATTTTAATTGTTTTTTAACGTTGAAAGTACCTTTAAATCATTAGATTAACTCAATACAACCCCTGGGATTCGTTTACGGAAGCAAGCATACTGGACTGGCTCATTTTAAAGAACCATATTTTGAATCGGAAGCTACATTAGTTGAGAATGGCACGATACAAGCAAGCATCAAGTCCTTAATTTATCTTGGTAATGAGCCGTGGACACTGACAGCACAAGGGAGGGACGGAAGCTTAAACCTTTGTATTGGAAGGGATCCTGTATTTTACAAAGTCTGTACTTTGCCTGATTTGGTAAGCCAATTTGGACTGAAGTCTGCAGACGTGTCATTGAAGATGGGCTGTGACCCCAAGGATGATAAGTTAGTAGATTATTTTTTGCAAAATTGCTATGAGCCAGGGCTTCACACTGTTATAATAGAATTTGGTAAGTTTTGAATATTTTTGAATTTTCTCAATTTACATTTTAAAGATATTTTTTAAACAAATTTGCGGTTTTTAATAATAAAAGATCTAATGGTGGAACCCATGAAGAAAGTATGCTCAGGTGGAGACACCCCAAATGAAAAGGACAAAATTGCTAATAAGTTTGATGCTGTAATGGAAATATGGAAATCGAGGATATTATACAATGCAGAAGAGTACGGGACAATCTATAAAGATAACCCAGATGCAAATTATAAAGTTGACTTTATCATGGAAGTTATCGATATTTTTGCTCAAGGCTGTCCCCGAGTCTCTATCCGTTATCTAAGCATACTAGGAAACATTTTCCTTATGCATCTGAGAGAAGTATGGAAGCAGGATAGGACTTCGATAGGGAAACATGATGATGATTCGTGGTTACAAGTCACGGATTTTATTTCCAACTGTGAAAAATCCATCGCTTCTGACGGTGTACTTGTTTAAATATTATATGATAATTAATAATAGCAAATTAGTGTTAATTTATGCCAGGCAGATTATCATTAAAAATTATTTCATTTTATTTCTAGAGTGACAATAAACTATCAACGCAATGCAGGCCCCGATTCAACGATCCTATTAACACACCCAATGAATTCGAGCGTCTTGCTTATGAATTGATGAGTCAAGGAGATGAATTTGATATTGTTATTGAACAGATTTGGCTTATATTGAATTTTGTGTCACCTTACTGCAGCCATGTGGAAGGGTACCATAATAACTTGTGGAGTGATTTTCCTAACCTTTTTAAAAAGCATTTCCTTGCTCCTCTTGAAAAGCAATGGTGTGTTTGAATGACTTTTTAAAACCCATAAAGTTATTTAAATTAAATGCCCAAAGTAATTTTCAAATCGGTTTATAATTTGCAAGGATGAAACCAGGAGATTGGCAGACGTTTTACCCGACTATGTTTAACGGATTTGACATTATTGACCAACAGCAAGGGATTGTTACTTGCATACAAGCCGTAAATCGACAGACACCCTTACTGGATCCTGTTGGGAGAACTAGTGGTTTTGACGGCTTGTTTTGGCAATACAACGTAACTTCCATAGCTTCCAGAACAGAGGAGGATGAGAATAAACCTAAATCCAATTCTAAGACAAATGGCACAAATAAGGCAGGAAGAACTGTAAAACATAAGTCTGGAAAGAAAGATGCAAAAGAAAAGGATGTGAAAGCTGAAGAAAAGATAGTTGAAAAAAGAAAGGATAAGGGTGCGAAGGGTGGAGTGGTTGCAAAGCGAGGTAGGAAAATGAATAAAAAAGGTCGAAAACGTGGAACCAAGGGTGGCAAAGATGAAAAAGCAGCATCAGGGGGGTCATTGGGAGGAGATTCGGATGCTACCAAAGCTTCAAAGAGATCAAAACGACGAGAGAAAAAGGATTGAATAAAGTTCCATTAAAACGTAAAAAATACTTTACCACGTTGAAAATATACGTACGAGTTAAACTCATTTTTAATTTGTGTGTTGCATTTACAAGAATATAATGCGGAAATAAACAATTTTATTTATAAAAAAAATTAATTACGTAATAATATAAAAAGTTATTACGAATTGGACACCTATTTGGAGTTTGAGGAAGAGTTGAATGACTTTGAATGTTTGCCAAATGACTTTCATACTTGAGTAATTATTTAGCATAGCTTAAATTTAACATTGTAGAAAAATTGAACTTTAATTTGGCGATGGTGATGATGATGATGATATAAGAGCTGAGATAGGTACGAAAATGCTTGCTTTCCTAGAAATATTCTCGGAAACAAGCCGAACCCATTCTGAGCTCTAATCAAATACAACACCAAGAGGGTTAAAGATAATGAAATTTTATTAACAAGAAAATATTAATAAATTTCATATAATTTAACAATGAAACCTTTTCAAAATTTCCTGACATTGAGTCTCCTCTGGGGTTTAACATATTTTACGCTTAGTAATGCCCTAGTTCGTCGTTTTAATTATGATGGTTTACTCTACGAAGAAATGTCAGTTGACTCCAGGTACATTCAGTACAGTAGATCGGTCAAGGATCATTGGAAAAATCTTACTAGTATGGCAGATCTACATAATTTCCCACATCATGCAATGTTTTGTACAAGAGGGGGTGGTTCGTAAGTAAAATTCTTTAACGTTTTTCAATTTTTTTTCAAATTTTTAATTAGTAATTCTGTGTAAGTTTATTTTTCGAATTGCATTTTTAGTTGGCTAGCTTATCCCAAAGAAGATTACATGCTGGGGGAGAGCGTTTTTTATACTTTGATTATAAGCGAAGCTTGTATTCCAACAGATAATGTAAGAAATTCTTTACTATGATGGCCAATGATGATCTGATAACATTATACTACAAATGCCTCTTAGTTTTTAGTCTGAATCTAATTAAATGGTGAGTTTTCATTATTAAATTATTTCAGATAAAATCTCTGCAACCAATAGGAGAAATACAAACCCCACTGGATGAAGGACTTGTCATATTTCCCAAGGAGAATTTTCAAGGACAACAAAAACTATTGAATAGTGGAAGTTCGAGTGCAGAAGCAGGATCTCTTATTTATGTGGGTGGGCTACCGTTTACAATCACATCAGGTTCAGAAAGTATCTGTTTGATGCCAGCGTATTGGATGCTAGGAAATGGATTATGCTTGCTACCCGTAATCGACTCGTCTTTTAATATGGCCGACAAATCAAAATCAATCAAGGAGGGATGCAAAGATGAAAAATCACGTCTTGTCTCCGCACAAAATTGTTATTCAACAGGAGTTCATAGAATCTTTTCTTCCACAGGTCAAATTAGCAAACAATTAGCTGTATCTGCATGCTGATATCTTAAATTATTATGATTGCCTAAGTTTAAAAGAGTTATGAATTATTATTGCAGATTTTTCTTCCCAAAATATGAACTCTATTTGCGGCAGTGGGGCTAACGATGTTTTAAAGAATAAGTTCGGTCACGTTATGGAAATTTGGAAAGGGCGAGTATCGCATGGCATCGAAGAAATGGAAAATATAAAAATGCCTTATGAAGCTTCATTCAAACAAAAAACTTTATGGGAGATGGTCAACGTTTTCCTCAATTCATGCCCCACAGTGCCTACATCATATATTGCAATATTGCGAAATGTTTTCTTGATGCATTTGAGGCAAGTCTGGACAGATAAGCCAGAGCTTATCGGGATGGAAGATGATTATTGGAAGCATGCATTTATATTTTTAACAGCATGTGGAAATAACGTTCATGATGAAATTACTCTAGTAAGTATAAATTATTTAAATGGTATTTGCTGTTAAGTAAACATGATCGGTTTTAAATGTTTTTACTAAATTGAGTCCAATTTAATATAGCGCAATGAAGATGCAAACTGCATGCCAAATGATGTTGGAGATGATCATGAAAATCTTGATGCAGATGCCTTTCAAGAACTCTTAGGGGATGAACCTTTCGATGCAGTTATTGAGCAGATGTGGTTGATTCTTAATCACGTCATACCTTATTGTAATTGGGTTAATGAATTCAAAACTAATGATTGGACAAACATAGTTTCCTTGTTTAGAAGACATTACTTTGACGTGTTACAAGAGCAATGGTCAGTTTTTACTTTGGCATTTAAATTTTAATGTAATTAATGCTAAATTATAATTATTGTGGATTTTAAATCTAGGGAGAACCCTGGCCCATGGCAAACAGCTTACACGGCAATGTTTCATGGGTTTAATATGCAACAGCAACGTTTGAGAATCCTTGGTTGTATTCAAAGCGCATTGGCGAAAACACCACATTTTGACCCAATAGGACGGACGAGATACTTTCTTCGCAAGGAACATGAAATAATCGTTGCAATGGAGAACTCAACTAATATCGTTAAAAGTCCAAGTGGTGGTGGAGACAAGCCTAAGGATAGTGATGGCTCTGAAACAAATAAGCCCAATGATTCTGGTCAGGAATTGATTTTTGTATAATTAATTGTCTTTACTTTATTGATCTTATCTAGATCTTATTTGATATTATTACAGGAAAAACACCTAATAAAGGGCGAAAAGTCGAGTCCTCTAAAAAGGGAAAAACTGCTTCAAAAGGGAAATCCAATAAGGGGAGGTCATCCAAAGGAAAAGCCAAATCCTAATAATTGAGGCTTAATTATGATTTCCCCCTTCTTGCAAATTAATTAATGATAATGAGTTTTTAGATGGCATTTAAATTAAAAATGAACTTAAGCGTATGCATGACTAATTAGGAGATTAAAATTGATTAAACAATAAACTCCTAATATGTTAATCAATGGGAAAAAGTTTTTTTGCACTACTAGCAATTTATTCCGTTTTAAAATAAACAGATTAATATTAGTAGTAGTGTCATGTCATGCCATCCCATTTCGTAAAGGTACCATTAAAAAGATTTCTTTAACCAACCCCTTAGCTCCTTTGACCCTTGACGCTAGTATCTAAAGTCTCGTTTTCAAAACAAGCATAAAAATCTAGATAGATATACGCACTTTGCATCCTTCTAAAAAAGTAATAAATATAAAAAACCATTGATCTGATTGAGGTTTTTGTTGTGCTGTGCCTACTGACTGAAGATGTACATGTAAGTTGAGTGGGACTGATGAGAGATGTGATTTTTGTGAATGCATGCGATCGTGATGTGATAGAATGTGAGACTGTGGCTGACAGAGGAGA
>JAQGAA010002609.1:0-12337 GCA_034696425.1 Isotoma viridis | reverse complement strand
AGAAAATGGGGACTTAAAAATCTGTTAAGTCTAACTACTCTTGTTTCAATCAGATCTTTTTTGTTACGAAAATTGAAAAAAAAAACTTCCAGCGTTTTGATTCCCTATACAAGTACTTGATAAATTGATTTGTACAAGAAAAATGAAAGGTACTTGATTCCTGTTTATAAAACTAGGGTTGGATTCTGCCTCTTTCTCTCAGTATGATTGTGAAAGTGGACTTTGGTCTCCAATGATACGACTAAGAATGGGTTCAGGGTTTAATTTAAAAATGAGAAATATTTTGTTTTCTAAAGTTTTCGATTTTGATGAAGCTTTGATTGGAGGGTGTCGTACGAGAAAGTAGTAGTGTGGCCTGGACGGGTGAAAAATGTAGTACGATTGAATTGATAATCAATGATTAAATAATCCTCCAATTGGTCAAGGGAATTATTAAGCAGGAAGAGACTGAGTGAAGAATTATCTACCTCTCGCTTTCTCTCTTCTTCCAACTGCGCTGCTTTTGCACGCTGCAACTCTTCCATCATCTCTTTCTCCAGCTCCTCTTTCGCTTTTTCAACTCGACGCATCACCTCTGCTTCTATCTCTTCTCGACGACGCTCGATCTCTTCTTCTACACGCTTGTTCACCATCTCTTCTATCCTTTTTGCTGTCTCTTCTTCCACTAATTTCGCTTCTAGTTCTTTCTGTCGTCTGCAATTAAAAAAAATAAAGTTACATTTGATTTATGGCTTACTTTTTTTCCAGCACAACTCACAACAGTGAATTCTGTAACAAAACAGCGTTAAGCTTTATACGCTTTATTTGTTATTACTCTAATTAAACGCTTAGACGACGCTAAGAACCTTAAATTTTACCTTTGTCTTTCAAGTTCTGCAAGTCTTTCAATCTCTTTGGTAGGGCGATTACTACGACTTCTGCTTCTAGAGGATGAGCTCCCACTACTACTACTTGACCTGTGAATTCAAAAACAGTAAAAGTTGCATTACACATTCAACACATAGATAGTTAATTTTTAATTTTGGTTTTAAAAAATTTTGAAATAAATAAAAATAAGTTTCTTATCAAAGAAACTTACGAGGACCTTGATCTCCTGATATCCTTGTTATTTCTACCCCTATTAGATTTCCTATCCCTTTCCCTCAGCCTATCCCTTGACCTTGATCTTTTGCTCCTACTGCTTTTCTTTGATTTTGCATGATGTCTGCTACTACTACTACTGTGATTATGTCTTGAGGGAGATCGGCTTCTTGAAACTGATCTTGAACGACTTCTTTTTCTTCCCATTTTTATTTATATATATAACCCCACCCCTTCGCCTTCAAGCTTTCAACAACCTTTGACCTTTCTGTGTCAATGTATTAAATTACAAATTATGAAATAATTAACTACAATTAAATAATTTCATGCACCAATACGCTCTCAAGCGTTCTTCAACATTTAACACGTGTGCAACGTATCCACTCAAGTGTCAAAGGTCAACAAATAACCCAAAATCTCTTAAAGGCACTTTTTGAACACACCCGCTCCACTTTCAATGAATGAGTGACTGCAACTGGACAAAAAACCCAAACCCAAAAGTCAAAAGTCCAAGTCAGTTATTTACTAAAAATAGAAAAGAGTAACTTTTGACCCTTTTTTCAACTTTTTAAAATAAAAAAACTGTTTTTCTAAAAAAACGGCGATATTTCAAATTCGAGTGTGGAGTGAATTAATTAATTGTTTATATAAAATTAATTATTAATTCATAATTAGTTTTGTTGTGTGCGATTCCAGTGCACAGTGAGTGACAACACTTTGGTTAATTAACTAAAGCTGGAAGTTAATTAATTAAGCTCTAACGAGTTTTCTTATTGCTTTCTCCAGACGTTTTTTATCAGTTTAGTGACTAGTGACTTTGTATATTATGTGGAGAGATATAATAATTACGCAACAAGAACACAACAACTAAAATAGCTCGAGATAGAAGAATAGAAGACTCGCCTTATTTTATGCTCCTTCAAAATAATATTCATCTTTTAAGGTAAGGGTCTATTCATAAATTTAAAGGGTACAATTAATTATTTTATAGGGTAGAATTCATTAAAAAGAGATCCTAGGAATTTAGGTTCATATAAGTTTGCATAATTTTAAAACAAAGGAATGAATCAAGGTTTGACCTTTGACCTGATTAATGATTAAATGATTAAGGAGGTTATACTGGAGTCAAATAATTCAAACGTGGTTTATGAACAGAGTTGATTCCTTTGCCTTTACCTCTTTTGTCAATGTATGGCGCTAGAGTGTGGAGAAACATAATGCGCATAATTGTGTTTTACTTTGCCCAATTTTGTTTGCTTTTTTTTGCGCACAATGAGAATTCATGCGCAAAAAGACATTCCTTAAATTTAGATGCGTTTATTACGAATGTAAAATGAAATTTCAGGAATGTTCCAAGTTTTGTGAGTATTTTATACTCAAAATTTAATGAGAAATTAAATTTTCGAAATTTTTTCAGGGTTCTTAAAGATTTTTGAAGGTTTTTTCTCAATAATATAATTAACTGAGAGGGTCTCTCTTTACCCCGAAATAATTTTAAAAAATCAAGAAAAAAAGCATCCTAAAATCGGAAAATTGTTTATAAATCAATTTTAAGAAAAAAATTAAACATAAAATTAATATTTCAGCATTAAAAATGGTTAAAAACTATGTTAAAACTAATTTTGAAAGTGGTTTTGCACAAAATTAATAAAATTAATAAAATTTAAGAAAAGTCATGTGCAGAAAGTGCAAAACTGATTTTTAGGTAAGAAGTTGCAGTACTGGAAGCGTGGGAGATTTAAAATGTTTGGATTTGGAGGAGTGATAATGAGGGGAAGACTGACGGCTGCTTGTTTTTAATAATTTAAATTAATTTAAACTAATTAAAATTAAATTTATAATTAAGCTTAAGACTAGTGAGTCAAGTGTGAATAAGAGTACTTGGTTGAATCTAGCAACAAAGAAGCTTTTACGTACACACGAAACTTTGTTCAACTTCTGTGTAAACAAGAACAACAACCAGGAATTAAAGGGATTTTATTCTAAGGGTCAAAGGGTAAGCGTATTCACATTTTTATTTAATTAATCGCTTAAAAATTGATTACCCTTTCAACTTTGACCTTTTTGTCCTTGTCTAGTTGTGAATTATATGACAGGAATTATTGATTACAGATTAATTTCTCATTCCATTCATTTCATTTGAATTCAGAATTGAAAATTTTAACATTGTTTATTTTTGTTAAATCTCTTATAGTGTTCAAGATCTCAAGGAAAAATGTTCTGGAACAGCGCAGCAACAAGTTCAAATCTGGACACAATTCTCGAGCAGCCAGACATAACACTTCAAAAAGTGTTAGAACAGGAAGATGTATTATCAGAACTTCGAGCAATGAACAAAAAACTAACTGAATTCCTTACCCGACCCGATAACATTCGTGGAATGATCGACCTAATAACCTCCGAGCCTCCAGATGACCTCCCACTAGCAGCCCAGTACAAACTGGCTAATATCTCTTGTGAAGTCCTAACTTGTGACAATACCTTTGCCGAAAAACTCACAGCAGATCCCTCCTTTCTGGACAAACTTTTCATATTCTTTAGAGACAAGCCCGCTCCAATCAACCCTTTGTTGGCCTCGTATGTCTGCCGAGTTTTAAGTGAACTCGTCATCCGTAAAGCAGACCAGAATTGGTACTCTTATCAACTAAGCCTTATACAGATGATGCAGTATTTCACAGAAGTTAACAAAGACTCCATTAGCTGGCTTCTTCATCACTTAGACTGCTCTGCTGTTTGTGAATTTTTCTACAAACTAATTATGAATGTGGAGGGACAAGAGCAAAGGAATAGTTTGTACTGTTGGATGGTCAATGATCAAGCTGTTATTAAAAGAATAATTGAAAAGATGACTCGAAATGAGTCAGGGGATGTGCATTCAAATATATCAAGACTTGTAGGAGATCTCCTCTTCGCCTTTCAAGATGAGATGATCTTGTCAAACCAAGAAAGGTCAACTGATTGTGACCCTTTCCTTCAAGCTTTAAGAAGTCATGACACAATCACTACTCTTTTAGCTGTTCTCTTTTCCCAAGATGCCATTTGTGAAACTTCTGTAATGCACGGACTTGACCTTCTTTTATCACTTTTGGGGGTTATACGACGCTCCCCCAGACAGCCAGGAAGGAACGATTCGTTAGACGAGGATAATGATGGGATATTTTTTACTGACTCTATAAAACAAGAACTGTTATCCCTTATGCCTACACTGTTAAAACTGCTCGAGTCCCCTGTAGACCCTTATAGTATCCCTTTGAGTTATGGAATCCTAGAGAAACCAGTTGGACTTGGAAGACTTGCCATAGCAAAATTCATTGCTCATCTTTTCACCCTTAATGACGACACACTTAACATGGGGATGATTGAGAGTGGGATTTTGAAACAACTTTTAGATCTCTTTTGGGAAAATCCTTGGAATAATTTCCTACACCGGTATGTATGCAAGATCCTTTCATCAATTGCCAAATCAGCCTCCAACTCTCCTGGCAGTGCCTCCTATCTTGTGATGGAAGTTGGAATCTTATCAAAGATTCTAGAAGTTTTTGAGAACAAAGGGCTCAAAGTAGGGTATCGAGGTCATCTCGCAATGGTTGCTTCGATATGGGGGGAGTGTGCCTCTGTAGACGGGAGTATCAAAGACTTGATGAAAAAGCTGGAAGAATCAGATGAAGAATTGTATTCTAAATGGGATGCCTTTTATAGTGACACTTTGGAAAGTTACCTAAGTGAAGAAAAAGTTCTCCTGGCTGGAGTCCACCCTCCAGCATCAGGATTATCAGCAAATGCTACAATGGGAGGAGGTTCTTTGTCCTCTTCAAATGCTACAATGCCTTATGACTCGGATTCCTCTGGAGTTATGTGGGATGGAACCTCTGCAATATCATTTAGTTCAGCAACTGCCTCTACTTTATTAAGCCACATGGACTTTGATAATATTTCCAGTTTTAGCAGTGTGATGGACGGACTAAGTGATGAGAATAAAGCCAGATCTATGTTTGAAATGTTTTGTACTGATAAGACCAACACTTTGGATGACGACGATGAAGATGAGGAAGGTATAGATTCCCCTACAAGAAGAAGGAGAAGAAGTAAAGATGACATTTTTGACCTCGGCTCACCTGATGAAGATTCATTAGATGATGAGCGTCTAGGTCATTGGGAAGATAATGATGAAGATAAGATAAATATGAACATTTCAAACGATGAAGATGACGAAGATCCCTTTGGAAGAAAAAAGGGGGACGGAATTGATAATGGTAATGATGATGATGATGATAGTCCATCTGCCCCTCCAGTAACCATCCTTGGATCTGATCCTTGGTCAGGTTTTGATTCTGTTAAGACTGGTGCTGCAGGTGATCCTTGGAGCAATACGAAATCTTTAGGAGGTATTGGTGGGAGTGTAACAATGCCAATCCCTGTCTCTTCGGAAGGGCCTCCAGGACTAAATAGTTGTAATTCTGATTGGGCTCAGTTTGATTTTGATGGACAAGCTAAGCTTAATCAAGAGGAAGGGGCTACTGGGGTGGATGATGAATGGGCTAGTTTTGAATCCGCAGTAGCAATCCCAGACCTCGCATCTGTTATCGCAGCTGTAGAAAATCTTAATTTGAATTCTTCTAGTTTTAACAATCCTGAGCCATCAGTGGGGGTTGGAGGTAGTGGCGTGGATTTAGATTTGCAGCAAGAACACAAACCTCAAAATAATATCAATGATAATGTTGTAGTAGTCGAGTCAGCCAATGCAGCCTCTTCTTCTGTTAACCTTCCTTCTAATAATGATATCGAAGAACAAGTAAAAAATATTTCCCCCACTACAGAAGAACAACTTAAGGGTTGACTTTAGTTAAAAAGTTGGAGTTTGCCTTTAGAAAAGTTTTTTGTTTGTTTGTTTGTTTCTTGGTTTGTTTTCAGTTATGTTGTTCTAGTTTTAAAAAAAGCTCCAAAGATAGTTTATAAATGTTAATTGTATCTGATCTAAAGGGTTTGTTGGTTTATGAAGTGTTGGAAGATTTTTAGAAGTTTTGGATGACTTTCTGCAACACTTCTGGACGCTTCCAAATCCTTTGGGTTGACCTCAGGAGACTTTTGACCTTATTAGATTTTAAAAACAAGGATTTGTATGCGCTTTGGGTGCTTACAGGTCAACAAAATGCATTTGGGAGTAGTAGTACATGCTCAACCTAAGTATCAGTTTTTCTAGGGCTGACCTGCGGGTGCTGTTGACCTTTTAACAATCGTAAAACGACGAGTTTCTTGCGCTTTGGGTGCTTTTTAAGGTCTAAGTGTCCTGTAGGTTAGCCCGAAGGCTTACAGAGTACCCAGCGTTGAGAAATTAGCCTTAAAAATAAAATGACGACACCACGGACTTTATGAAGGAGACTCTAAAAAAAATATTAATTACTGAGAAAAATGGTCTTATAAAAATAATAACAATGTATATAGAATTAGCATAAAATATATAAATAAGCGCCTCGTCTGCTATATTATAATATTAAACATGAAAAAAGGCTCGTACGTAAAAGTATAAAGTTCAAAATTAAAGAAATCTTCTGTACCTCATGATTTTCTTGTCCCCCCGAGTTGGTTTTAAATACGTGTGTTAATTAATTAATTAATTAATTAATGTTAATTGTTCAAAAACTGAAATGATCTTGTATTTGTACACATATTTGTGTAGAATTGACCTAGTTTGTTGTATCTTCTATTATTATTATGTTTATTGAAATTAGTATGGACTGTGTTTTAAGGGAAATAATGCAATGGTTAAAATCGTTAGAGAAATATAAGTTGTATCCTTATCAAGTTAGTAATTTAAATGTTATGTAATGTGTAACTTATTTCGTCCTCAGCCGTTTCATTAACGGAAATAAACTGTGATTTGATTTGCTTCTAAAAATGAATATAAAACTGAATTGTACTTGATTTTGGAGTTATTTCGCATTCGCATTAATTGTTGATTGCATATTACGGCAAGTTAGGCTTAGGTGGATTTTAAGAGTTACGTAGTTGAAATGCACTTGATTTTTGGTGAAGCTTCTAGTTCAATTTAACTGAAATAAAAGTTTACAAAAATATTTCAGAAAAATGACGAAACGTACAGCAACTATTGAATTGTCTGGAGCTCATCCAAGTTGTTTTGCAAGCATTTCCTGGCCTATGACCTTAAGAGGCGAGGATTCTTCGATAAAGGTTTTAAGCGTTACTTTAAAAATATTATTTGTGCTTAATTGAGCCCTAAGGAAAGTTAATGATTGTTTTTAAATACAGATTTTAAAGCTAGAGACAATATCAGACAAACCTTTGTCTCACTTTATATCCATAATTTCCTCCGGAAGTTCAGCAAGTAGTAAACCCGGTTCAAAAGATATTATCAGGCTACACCCAAGATTCGCAAATTCTTTAGGATTAAAAGAAAATGAGCAAGTTTTTGCAGTTGAAGTCACTTGTGAACCGACTGAAGTTCAAAGGGCAAGTGTTTCCTGTGTCTCGTCTGATGATTGGGAAATTTTGGTAATAAATTTAAATGTTGATTTAAAAAGTTTTATTTATTCAGGCAAACTGACCTATCCTTCCCATATAATTTGAAGTATTTCCCATATTTAATTCATATTTAAAAAACAGTATTTGTCAGATTATAAAATATTTTTACTTTAAATTGTAGGAATCAAACGCAGAAATAGTGACAAATCAACTCCTAAGCCAACTACGAGTTATATACCCAGGCCTTCGATTTCCCTTCTGGGTTACGAAATCAATGTCAATAAATCTTAAAATCGACAACACAAGTCCTTCAGCAGAGTTTGGAATTTTAGCTCCCCAATCTGAAATTATAATTCCTTCTTTGACCTCTCCAAGTTCCCAGGGAGTAGGTGTCCTTCAAGTCAAAAACTACTTGAGACTTCGAGTGCATCCTATAATCATCCCTGATAACGTACTCTCACTCTTACCAAGCTCATCTCTTCTTGTTAAAAAAGTTCACAATATATTTGTTCATAAGTGCTCCATAAGTCAGAGTTTAGGCTTTAAAAATTTTGAAAACTCAGAGTCAAAAATTGCTCCAAGTTTTTCCGCAAATTTATTTCCTGGAGATGGAGAAAATCATAAAAATGAAAAAGACAGCGAATTAATTAAAGTTGAATGTTTTTTCATTGAGATTTGTGACCTTTATCCAAATCTTTTGAAATATTTCCCTGTGACGAATCCTCCATGTGTTTACATTCATCCTGAGCTTATCAAGGGGGAAGGCTTATCTGTGAAATCATACGTGTGGATAAAACAGATGGAGAAATCTGTAGGAGAAGATAGCCAATTGTCTAAATTGGCTCTTCTGGGTAATCAAGATTCGGAAGAGTTGGATGATTCCATGTAAGAATTTCTTAAACAGTATTTAAAAATTAGTAGATTAATTCAAATAACGTTCTTCAATGGCTAATTTCTAATTAATTGTTAAGATAAACTTATTAGATCGTATCATAATTTGAGGATAAATCCGTTATAAAAATGTTTTTAAATTTAGTAATTATATATTAATGTTTCCAGATCATTTAAAGGCATTATAGCAGAATGCCACAGTTTCCTTCAATCCTCTTTATCTCTGGGCCAAATAAAGCATTCTTTTGTGGGTCCTGAATTTGGAAGTCTACTTATAGAAGGTAAATAATAAAAAATTTAAAAGCATTAACAGATTTCAATAATTTATAGTTTATTTTAACATTTTTACTAAAATTAAAATGAAGACATAAAATGATTTAAGGAAAACAAGGAAGTGGTAAGAGTTGGCTTGCGTCTCACCTCGCCCAAAAACTAGAAAGCCACCCCCACCACGTTCACTCAGAGTTTGTAAATTGTTCTAAATGGAGAGGAAAAAAGGCAGAGACTATGGAAAAAGAGTTGAAATTAATTTTGGAAGTTTGCACTTTAAAGAAACCAGCTATAGTGGTTTTGGATGATTTAGACGTACTAACTCCTACGGCTAAAACGGAACAACAAAATGTACAAGAAGAGTTTCTTCATTATAAGTAAGCAGATATTTTTTATGCATACACTGCTGTGCTGAAGCGTCAGCCTCGTTGTAAAGGACAAATCATATGAAATTAAAATTTTGTAGACGTTAGCTACTAAAGTCACAATTTTTTTTAGGATTTGTGAGACGTTTCTGGACTCTTTGATGGAACACAAAGGCCAACAATTAGCAATTATTTGTACCACGGTTAGCAAAGAACGATTAAATTCATATTGGAAATCCAGAGGGGGGTTTCATTTCTTTCAGAAAATTATATCCATCCCACCACCCAATCAGGTAACTTTAGATTTTAATTTAAAAAAAAAACAAATAAAGATTAACCCGAATCAGTATTAACAAATAAAATAGAAAGATTCATTTTTGTGTTTTCTTTTCTGTTCCCCATGATATAGTTGGAGAGATTATCAATATTTGTAAAATGCCTTAATCGTTATGAGAAGGGATCGGTATCAGTTCCAGCCTTGACACTCCAGCAAAATAAAAGCATTGTAAAAGCACCTACTACAAGGATAGGACTTCCTACCAAAAATCCCAATTTACTAGAAGAACCTTCAATAGCAGTGAATTCTTTTTCAATAAATTCAGATGAAATTATGACATCAAACATTTTAAAATGTTTATCAAACATCCACGACAATCACGCCACACCCCAACTTATTCACAATTTAGCTCGAAAATGGGCTATCCATTTATCTTGTACAAGGGAAAATGTGGAGTTATCTGTGTTATCTGAACAGATTAAAACTCTGGATGAATTTATTCAAGATGAGATTAAGTTTAATGATGTGGATAATTCGCAAAAGAGGTCCGAGGGTATTAAACCAATCTCTTGGGATTCTATCGGAGGACTTCATAAGGTCAAAGGGGAACTTATTAAAATTCTTGAGTGGCCTATCAAAGTAAGTTTCATTTTCACGAAAGCGGTGAGGATCTATTTTAAAAGTTTTAAATAATTTATTTAACTTCAAAACGTTCCAATGTCTTAGTACGCCAAGCTATTTAAAAACGCTCCAATAAAACTACCCTCAGGGATACTTCTATACGGATATCCCGGAACTGGCAAAACCCTCGTGGGTTTGTCCATCCCTTCTCTAGTCAATAATGCAAAGTTCATCCATATTAAGGTAAGTTGTGCAAAACATTGCAAAAACTAAATAAAAAATGATCAAGGAATGGAATATATGTCTTTTAATTTATTTGTATAGGGTCCGGAGTTATTATCTAAGTACATTGGAGCTAGTGAGCAAGCTGTACAAGATGTTTTTAAAAGGTAAATTAAAATTAAAATTATTTTTTTTAATTTGGGCAATATTTGTATTACAGATTTAGTTTTAAAAAGTATAGAAATATCAAAGATTTTCGACTCAAACTAATCAAATTGCTCTGCTTAGTGATTTTTAAGACTTCACTGATTTGTAAGTTACATTGTGCAGGGCAAGAAATTCCAGTCCTTGTATAATTTTCTTTGACGAATTTGACAGTTTAGTACCAAGGTAAGGCGTGTATTCGTTTTACATTTCTTTAGTTAGTTCATTTAAGAACATTTTGAATTACTAATTAAAAATCTTACTAAATAAATGAAACAGACGAGGACACGACTCGACAGGTGTGACAGACAGAGTTGTGAATCAATTTCTAGCCGAGATGGATGGAATTGAAGGAGGACTTGGAGAAGGGGTTTATCTCATTGGGGCAACTTCAAGACCTGATTTAATTGACCCTGCTGTCTTAAGACCTGGAAGACTTGATAAACATTTGTTCTTTGACCTTCCTAATATAGTAATCTAACTTCTTGATCTAATTTATTGACCTTTCCATTTTTTAATATTAATTTCTATCGTGCTTTAAATTGATAGGATGAAAGGAAAGAGATATTGAAGAAACTAGGAAGAGAAGTGAATTTGAATATTGATGACGCGAATGAGTTAGATTACTGGGATGAAATCGGAAGAAAGACGGAAGGGCTCACTGGAGCTGATTGTAACTCATTAGTCTTTTCTGCCCAACTTAGTGCTGTCCAACGATATCTTGGTATGAATGACATACGTTTTTCAACATTTTTAACGATATTTACTATGAATGGTATTTTGAATTGTGAAAACCTTAGTCTGAATTATTTAGATAAACTCAAAGTGTATATTTGAAATCTTTTAGACAAAGTAGAGCTTAATGAGTCGACCATTGATTCATTCGAAGGAACAGTTACCAATACTGACAATGCATTTCCAAAACATTCGGTAAGATCTAAAAACATACACAAATAATATACTTTTTTACATTGAGTTTTACTGACTTAACTTTATTGATAAATTAAAAATCATATTTGGCTAGCTTACAAAATTCAACTCATTAAATCAATGAATTACATTTAATAATTTAAATTGATCTATAGGATACAACATCAGCGGATATACCAGTTACCAAAATCGAATTAGAACAAACTCTCTCAAACTTTAGACCATCTTTACAAGGGGAGGAGTTCAAAAAGTTTAAAAACATGTAAGTTCTATATACACAATTATGATTATAGACTTACAAACCTTCTGAATCAACTAAATTTACTAATGTCTTACAATAAAAAATCCAAACTCCTATTGATTTTTTAACAGATATGACAATTTTTCGGGAAATGTGACAAAAGTAACTAAGACCAGTGGTAGTGGGAGTCAGGTCTCTTCAACTGAAAAAAGAGCAACCCTAGCTTAACTGAATACTTCTATTAGGAAAACATTATTATTGAATATTCAAAGGAAATTTGAATAAATTGAATTCAACTTGAGAGTATACTTGCGCCATAAGTAGAAATCAATAAGCTTAAAAAATTATTTACAAATATTTGCGAAATTTATTGGTATCACTTTATTCTTAAATTAGTAAAGTGTATATGGCCTGATGGGGGGGGATATTCATGAATTTTTTGTTAGGTTTTATCTCAAACATTTGTACAACTGTTTCATTTGCCCCTGTAGAAGAAAACTGAGGGCTATTAGACGGAGCTTGTGTGTCTATCAAACAGAGACTTTCTAAGTTGGCTGCATTTTGCACAATGCTTTTTAATTCTTCAGAATCGCAAACAAACGATCGAATTTCTAATTTTTTCAAGCTGGTCAAATTTATGTCTGTAAGGTTACTTACTAGAGCCCCATCATTTACATTTGGCTGCGGAGTTTTATTATCATCACTCGTTGTTTTCCTACACAATGTTAATTCTATCAAATGGATTGCATTCTTAAA
>JAQGAA010002608.1:0-12337 GCA_034696425.1 Isotoma viridis | reverse complement strand
CAAAAAGTTAATAATAAATGCACATGATGAGCTTCGAGCTTGGTCACCCTTACTCCTTGCATTAATCTCATCAGTTCCTACTTTATAAGATGAAGAAGATTCAAGGGATATTGTTGCACAATGATAATTACAATAATAAAACAGTCATCGATCAAAATCCGCTATGATGTGACAGCCTCATGACAACTGAATTGACTCTGCAGCTTGTCTACGTAGATATTTACAATCTGCAGATGTACTCTTTATATGATCAAGACTTTTACTTTCCTTTGAGATAGATTAGAGATGAGATGACATGTGAATATGTGAATGTGTTAGTGCAGAATTAAAATAATTTTAGAATGACATATATGCAAACTTGACAAAAAAGGAGAGGATTTTTCTATTTACAAAATCTACACTTTTTGCTAAAGGTGAAAGGATTTCGTTTATATGCTTTACATGCATGCTTGAATTTGATTTTATGTATTGCGTGATCTTTTTATCTTGCTTACACGCTTATTTATATGTTCTAAAACTGAGGTATATAGTCTTGAAGAATCTGATTAACGCTAACATTTAGTTATGCAGGTTTTAATGAAGAAGCTTAGTACATTAATAGGTGTATGCTTGTTAATGGGGTTAATTTGTTATAAGAATTCTGAGAGATGATGAGAATAGGCTTAAAAATGTATTGACTTACCCACAGGTTGAATATAAATTGTCTCACTGAAACATGTAAGGAGAAGTTTTAAAATTTCGGTTCGATTATAATCGTGCTGAGGAACATGGGATGGATGCGTTGCGAAACCAACACCAGCTTCCCAAATATATTCACAACTGTCTATAGTTTGTAAGTCTTCTGCTCGGTCCTGCAATAAAATTTTGACAATAATATTTAAAACAAATCAAATTAAATCAGAAATGTTGTAGCATTTCATTTTTTGTCAAACAATATGCATTTTTGTAGATTCTTGGCCTATATTTTTAACAAGTATTTTTTTCTATACTTGTTTTCAGACATTTATTGAATCTCTAATTTATTCGTCTCAGAATTACTGCTTGGTTTATTACGTATTTTTTTATTTCTTAAAAGTTAAATGTATTTAATTGTAAGTTAATTGATTTTGTATGACTATTACAAATCATAGATGTCAATAAATTTACGTGATTATCATTAATTAATTACCCCACTAAATAGGTCTAAGGATAAGACATAAATGAATTTAACGTAATACTAAGGCACAAATGTAGGCACATAAGGATCTACAGTACACTTGTATTCATAGACCATATGGGGTGTATCCCATCATGTAACTTACAAAGTTTGCTAAGTGTTATAATTTTGATCAATTGTCATGTCAAACTTAACATATCATTAGCAAAGCTTATAATATTTAAATGCAGCATTTCAAAAATGTAATACATTTTTTGCTGGCATTTTATTAACTTCAAAAAATCAAACCATCTCAGAACTCCATACAAATCTCACATCATATAATAATATACCTGCTTTCCATGAAAATGTTATTACTCGCTGAATTTATGTTGTTGTTGCATAAAATTTAATAGGCCATCACTAGTTCAATCTCAATCAAGCAAATGGGCATGGCGAAAGAGAAAAAAGTTGTCTGTCGTGATGCGATGATTCAGATGAGCTTTATGTCATTGTAATACAAAAACTAAGATGCCTTTTTGCCTACCGTTTGTGAGCATTCACTTTGTTAGCCCTAGCCGCTAACTAATCTTAAGTGCTTTTTCAATAGGACTGACTGGTGTTGGCTGATTTTCAAAAAAGGTAGTTTTACTTTGCATCACATCATCAAAACTATGCAATTAGCTAAAGAAACTTAATGCAAATTTTATCACCGCATAAATCAACAAATATGATAGACATTTATCAATTTGTTCATTTTGATTCTAATGGTCCTGCTTTTTATTCATAAGTTTCTAATCTGTCTTAATATTTTCATCTTATTTTGCTCCAAGGGGACATTTTAATTTTTAAAAAGAAAAGATTATCCCGTTATGTTTTTAAATTGAGAACGACACTTACCGGACCAGATTTTTTGTTAGCAGCAACCGTGAAATCTGGGCAGAAGAGCAAATCCTACAAGTAAACGAAAATTTAATACAATTTAAATATTTACATCACACCCAATCGCATTATAATAATTTGGTGAACTGAGTCAAGCCTAACTCTGGTAATATATGCATGAATTTATCTTTATCTATCAAAAACTAAACATCACTTAAAAACCTGATTGATGTGTTTACGCCCTCAGAATTTTTGCATTTCACAAATAACTGTACCCGTTTATTTTTGTTATCTTATTTGCAAATAAATTGCATCCCAGGGTTAAATAGAAAAATATGCTGAAAGGAAATGAAAGAGGTGGAGGGCAAATAATTGAGATTTGAGAATACGTTAAATAATGGGAGAGGCATTCACTGCTCTCTGTAATTTATGCAGGTTATTTATGATAACGTAACAAAATTAGTTCATTTTGCTATTAAGATAATATTACAATACAAAGGTTACATCTTATCTTGCATACTCATCCCAGCTATTATTATTATTGTTATTATTATTATAAGGTCATTGTGACTTGTATGTATTCACTTATTTATATATTATTAAACTAGAAGGATTAGATAATATTATCATCATAAAAGCTTACGCAGAGAGCGCTGACAAGTGCTTTGGCAAGGGGCATAGTGTCATCATCATCTTGAGGCTGTCCACTTGGAAGGCTTGACCAAAAGAATGTTCGCCAGTCTGGATCTTCAAACATGTAAGGGATGATACGGGTCAGGAGACGAATGCAATTCAAAGCTAAAATATTTAAAGATAAATCACTCACTGATTTGAACAAAGTGGTTGTATTCAGTGATCTCATCTCAAATCTAGTATTTCATGTTATCATATTTCATGTCAATCTTTAATCTGAAATCTAGCTTATGTCAATAAAGTTTAAAATTATGCAAAAAACCTGAACCCAATTTGTCTTACTACTTGTAAATTCATCAAACAAGGAAAATAATGATATTCAGTTCATGCATTTGATTCAAGTATGAACCCATGATTACCGGTTTGTTGATCTTGTTGGGTTCTGCAACTAGTGTCAACTGCTTTGACCAAATTTTCAACCGCCTTGTAGCAAAGTGTTGCTAAATTATTTGGTGATTCATCTCTAAGCTGCCGGATCTCATTTGCTGGTATAAGAGTAAATACATCATGAGGACTTGCAGCCGAATCTGACCAGAACTGATCCCAAAATTCATCATTATTTGGATCCTCGGGCTGTAAATGACAAGATTAAATCAAATTATGGATTTAGTGTACAGAAGCACAGTTACATGAAGTTTTTTTTCTACCTACACTCAAGAAGAACAAGTTATTTAATAAATGATACGAAATAGATGCATTCACACCCAATCCTTTTGATGAGTCTTCGTCATGATGATATTGATAAAAAATCTCATTCATACACCATCCTACCGTATCAGCAACCCCGCTGCTAATGACTGTAAGCTTTGACTACCTGCTAACTTATTGTTATCTGTCATTGCCATTGACCTCAAGAGACTAAGATGAAATAAATCAAATTCCCGAAAACGGTGTTACTGTGTTAGATTATTTTAAGTCATGATTCGTGACGATGATCATTGAATTGATTCAAATCTCTTGTCAACTCACTGCTGACTGCACTTTTGTATCGTGCCATATTATCACTACACCTGCTTATAACAATAAATAAAAATAGTTTAGAATGATATTATAGTTGGAAATTGATCTGAACTTTAAATCTTTAAATGTAAAAAGGTAGCGAAATGATTGAAGCGTGTAATTCTGTCTTTTGTAAACTCAAACTCATGATGGCACTGGCACGTAACATTCCAAGGTGTGGTATCATCGCCAAAACTCATTAGTATTGCTTACTTGGCATTTTAACTAACAATTTATGACAACGAGTGAAGATCTAATGATTGATGAATGCATGTCAAGAATACCTATAATACTAATTAATTATTCAGGTAGCTAACTTCAAATTCCATTGTAAGTAAGCCTTCTTCTTGTCTTAGCCGTGAACGGTTTATAAAAATTAGATTAGGTAACAAACTTCCTTAGAATTGACGGTAAAACTCATTATTAACTTTTTGTAAATTATTGTTCAGCTACAATTTGCTAAAACTAAATAATACAGCTTACTCTTTTTGATCGCTTTTAACATCAATTCATACCTAAATTATTCCGTTGAAACCTAAATTAAGATTCGATTCTACTATAAACAAAAATAAGAGATCGAGAAGATGCTTTAAAATTAAAATTAAGTAATAAAATCATCTGATAAAACTAACCCTAGTTTTTGTTGCAAGCTCCACAAATGCTTTTCGAAAATGTAATTTTGTATCAGCATTGCCCATGATGTTTTGAAATAAAATTTATTTGAGACAACAGGCGTAGTTAGTTGACTACTCAACGCATTCAATCAGAAGCTAATTCAAAGAAGTTGCACAGTCTTGTAAAGTAGACCGTCCAAAATAGGTAAGTAGATGTAAGTAGCATTTATTAGCTCATTCACGAAGTTATTAATGTTCTGCTACTTAAGTTGACTTTCACGAAAATTTCTTCGTTATCCTCAGCCAATCGATCCAGATTTCCACAACCTTTGATCTCCTAACCAATTTTTATTAAAACAAATACAAAGTCAAATTAAAATCACGACTTCTCGTTGTTATGTGGTCAAGTAACATGAGAATGAATAAAGTAGTATTAATATTTTTCATCCACTTAGCTTACCAATACTATGCGCTTGGAAATCTTTTTTATATTTTATTATATTTTATTATAATGTAACAAGAGTTCAGAGTGGGGTTGGTTAACTACAGAGAAGAACCGCAGCAGTTGTTGGATTTTGTTCTGTTGGAGCAGAACAACTGCAACTTAGTTATTCATTTACCTTCCAATCAGTCAAATGTTGTGGTTTTGGTTAATCCGTCTATGTTAATTCTTATCCTATTCAATGTACTTAATGATGATAATGTTTATAGAATTATTAAACTTTAAGGACACAATTGCTTTAGACTATGTTACATATTATGCTACGTAGATCCTTGTATTATGGAAGAAGTTAGAAGAAATATCATCAAGCTGTTTGAGGAAAACCTGGTCGAATATTTAGACACGCAAGCGTTACTGGGAGATATCGATCCGTATGTGGAAAATGTTAAAGTTCCAACTTTACAAGCTTTCAATACAAAGACTTTGTGTCACTTTCCATTGTATCGTATATACTGGAAGAATGATACATAATAATAAACCATGAGAATATTTTGTTATTCTGCTATCAATCTAAAAGTTTTGTTTAGTATGTCATTGTCATTATGCCATTAATTGTTATTACCTTTTTGGCACATTATGATTATGAGTTACGTATAGTATTTATAATTATCCTGTGTCAATTAAAGATGTTCACATGGCTTTTCTGCCAGGCCAGGCCAAAGGCAGTTCTTTGAATGGAAGAAAAATCATCATGTTTATTAAAATCTAAAACTTTTTATGTAATAATAATGAATTCCTTTTTATTTTGTCTAGGTCAAGCTGTCACACTGTCACAGTAAAAAATGTTACTCAAATTGGTTAAACACTAAACTCAAGTTTTTGATGGTACTGGTAGAATTAGTAGAGACAACTTATTTTGTTTTGCTTTAAAATTGCAATCAATTACTGGGGTAGAAGACATATTTTTTCCTTAGGGGCTAATTGCTTGTCATAAAAGACTTAAGTATGTAAAAGGGAGTGTCTGTCCTTGAATGTATTCCTTTGGAAGCAAAAAATTATCCAAAATACTTAAAATAGCTTTTAATGGTAATACTGAGGATTTGAATTTGTTATTTACGAATGTTAAGTTTATTATTCTGTAGAATGATAGACCAGCTTTGGGTAAAATGGAAGCTGGAAGAAAACATTTACGTTTTCATGTAAGCATAACACATACGTGTGCGTCTTTAGAATTTCCATTATTTGAACATCAATAAAAATGTTAAAATATTCTCACGCTGGAACAAAAACTTTTTAATTTACACAACATAAATTAATTAACACTGAGACTGTTTCTTATTAACATATGAACTTTTAGTCCATCTAATTCATCATTGTCGTCACGCCATAAAATTATAATTTGTTACCTTGCATCATAATTTCATAATTCTGCTCATACTCATATAATTATTTTGAGTATGATAATCCAAGAAAAAAACATTTGGACTGTGAGAACAAGTTTTAAGGATAATCCTTATATTGAATTGATCAATAATGGAAGGAGTCACGAGGTTTATGATGCATCACTCTATAAGCTACCTGTTGTATACATTGAGGAAGGGTGTCTTAATATTTTTGTGTAAAAAATATACTATTTTAGGTCAATATAGATTCTCTTTTTTTTCTAATGAACTTTTATGATAGATTTTTTTAAAGTTTGAAGTATATAATATTGTTTTGATTAATTTATTCAACGAGTTAGTTAGCGAATGATTTTTTATGTTTTTTAAATTGATAAATAAGTAATTCATACGTACTTGAATAGAAAAAATTTCGACCTTGGCCCTTCTATTGGGAAAATCTTAAATTAGTGACACACTTCTTCATTCCTTACAATTAATTACATGTTAAACCCATTTTATGATATTGTTATGAATTATAATTGTTAACTAATTAGACATTGAGTGTAATCTAAGGATATAAAAATTTCTATAATGTTCATGTCAGCCATGTAAAATTTTACGAAAGGTGTTTTTTACTATCGTTGAAAGTAATTTATTCCTTTAACAAAGTGTTGACCATGTCATCATATATAATGTGGGACATTTTTCTAATTGCCAGCACTAGTTTTAACTTTTAATTAAAATCCTTAGTTCATTGCTCTGCAGGTAAGAATGTGAGGTTTTAACGAGTATTAAGTGCTCTTGTAATGAACTCTTTACAATTTACAGAGCATTTTTTACAAACCTCAGGTTAATATTATCGCCATCGCCCCTGGCCAGCTATTTCTTGTGTCAGTCTATGGCATCATAACTTAAATACCCTTGGACAAAGAAGATGACTGATGTAATGTTTGTTAGCATACAAAATAAATAATATGAAATAGTTTAATGATGCTCCTTTATCTTGTCTTTTCACCTTATGCAACTCCTTGTATAACATTTTATACACAGATAAAAAAGGAAGAATCCTGGTGTTGCTGCTGCGGTGTCTTAAGAAATTAGTTGATGAGAGACGCTTCATTTGTTACAAATGGTGTAATAATACGCTTCCAATTCCCTGAACAAAGAAATGAGGTTTAAATTGACTTTGAACAAAAGATCTTCAAAAAAGTCGGCATTCATAACATCTAATTTTTTTATCATGAAATAATAAATAATCATACTTAATAGCAATGAACTAGTCAAACTGAACATCCGCTCATCCTACACTCTACCACTTCGTAATATCTATAACCTCTGTTACCTTACGAATAATAAATTTGCACCTGTCAATGTTTTTCATTGCCATTTTTTCTTTATTTTTTTATCTATGTTGCGCATCATTTACTTATACTGTGTACTGTTACAGTCTTCTTAAGTTCATTCACAATTCTACCTATGACTTTTATGAGGGCAAACAATTTTGAAGAATAATTTGATAAATAATATACATATTATTAGGTGTCAGATTTAATGTACTAAATATGATAATTTATTAGGTGAATTAATGCCATTTAGATAAGGGATTAATAGGAATACACACACAACTACTTTCTTGAATGATACATAATAATGATTTAGATGTAATATAGATTGTTATCCGTAACTTCCACTCAATTGGTAGCTTGTTTCATATTTGATTACGTGAATGGGAAAAATATGATAATTTAATTTATGAAATTAGTTTATTCTCATTTTCATGTCGGGGAGAAATAATGTTCTTTTATAATTTGATTGTAGTTATATATTGTAGTTATTACTTTAAAATTAATAGTGAAATCAAATGGCATTTGAACTTAGCTTAATATCTAAGACATGAATAATATATTTTAAAGGTTTTAACAACTTGATTGACAATTTAGTGAATAATGTGTGTTTAGTATATCAAATCTTTTCTAACACTCTAAAATTCTTTCAATATCCTAGAGGCAAGTGAACACAAACAAAAAGATGTCTACTGTGACTTAAGACTAATACAAAATACTATGAATTACTAAATTTAAGATTTTAATTAAACTTGGAAAAGTTCATTAGCCCATGATTAATATTTTTGCTTTTGAGACTTTGTCGTAATAAATAATTCCAGTCAGAAATATCAATGGATCATACTTCATACTTTTCACAGTAATAAAAATGACTAATCCACTGACTTCATGCCATGCCAGTCTAGCTGATGATATCGCTTCCCAAATCCCTATTAAGTAAAATTTACATAAAAGAATTCTCTGAATTATCAGCTTAATGTCTAAATTATAAACAAAAAATTCCCAAGAAAGTTCCCTTGGGATACTTTGTTTATATAACTTAGCTGATAAGAGTATTTATTCTATGCAAAAATGTATAAAAAAAGAACCTTAGGTTATAATAAATATACTTTCCCATAAAAAGAGCTATCACCTAACATAATTAATATTATTACATTAAAACAAAAATTATTTCATGCGATACAAATACATGCACAAATAGCCTCTTACAAATTTACTGAATGAGATGCAGTGAAATTTTCTTGAGGATATGATACATAATATACATACACCTACATTTTTATGACACAGTAGGACTTCCCCACAAACATCAAGAATTAAGCCTTACTTCAAGTCACTAACGTTTAGAGACCAGTGGTGGTGACAGTGACAGTGTAACATCGAAAGGAAACTATATCATCTAACCCTAAAACGCTTACAACTTCTAACTTCTATATCTTAACAACTTCCACACTAACCATTTTACAATATACCATCAAATGATTTAGTTTACTTTCTGTCTGTCTTTCTGTGTATAGTAACACTGCATAAAAATAATATATAATTGAATACGAAGGTACTTAAATAATGATAACTTAGAGTAAAAAAGGAGAGGTTACTTTTCTTTAATATTTTTACCCTCTCTCTCTCTAGTACTGTGCATTTATTTATACTTTTCCTAAAGCAAAAATGGCAATATTCTTTAACTTGGTTAGCATTATCATACATATGTAACTTCAACATCATTACAATAATATTCAGTGAAGTCAGTGGTACTCACTTTTTATTATTATTTACTGAATGAATAAAAAACTTTACAGATATGAGATGGATGGAACAACAAGCAAAAAGCAAACTCTCTTCTTTAAAATTCTTATTGTTATAAAAGCTTGATACTTGGTAGTTATCCCCTAAAGGCAAAAGGTTTATACTATATATCGTGTAATAATAGTAGACACTGCATCGTTGGTTTTTAAGTTGTCCATCTAATAACAAACACGTTACTTTAAGCCAGTTTCAATAATACGATGCATTCAGTTTCTTTCAGCAGTCTCTTATTGTAAGTCTAGTTGAAAGCATCTCATCATCTTACCACTTTTACAAGTTGGAAGGATCATCATGCAAATGTCATCTTAAGAACTTGTGTCTCTCTAATTCTTTAGTGTTTTGTTTACTTTAAATACAAATTTACTCAGTAGTGCTATTTAAACATTCATAAACTCTTAATTTACACATTCATAAGGCTTTATGAGTATAGAGTAAATTTGACATTTATAAACAGTACTATTAATAAATAAGTTTACTACAAGCGATTGGAAGACAGACATATTATCATCATCATATACGTTGGAATAGATACGAATTATTCTGAGAAATTTGGGTCATACTCATACCAAAAAATTGAGGAGACAAGAATAAAGTAAAAAATTTGTGATAATTTTAAGATTTGTGACATTCAGTAATTCAGCTTTAAAATTAAGTTATTGCTGTCAGTAAGGAGAATTGAAGGATTATCTCGTTCGTGAAATTCTCATGAACGTCAAATCTCTAAAAATTTAGTTGTATCTATGATCTATGTACTACTGTGTCTGTTTTGATTAAACATAAATATTTGGCAAATAATCCTAATAATACACGAAGTATTGCGAAAAGTAATCTCATAACTGAATATAAATTGCTCTTGAATTCAATTGAAATCGTAAATTGGACCATTTCACTTTTGAAAGTCAGAAGCAATCAAGTAATAACATCTTTCTTATACACACTCGTGAAGAGTCAAAAGATTATATCAAAGAGAAAAGTTTTATTAACTCCTACTACACTTATTGTGTATATTGACTATAATATATGCTTTTGTGTAGAGTCTCCCTTCTTATCATAAAATTATAAAAGGAAATTTTATATAAGTTATAAAATAAGGAGTTTGGATCATTTCACATTGTCGGTGGACAAGCAACAATTGCAAGTGACAAGGTTAGTAAATGCCAAAAACTTTTTTTATTATCATTATTTTAATAAATTAAAAATTGCGTGACCGAATCGTAATCTGAATTCATTCAAAGTGAAAAAAATATAGAAAGATTTTTACATATAAAGAGAGGGGGTAAGGAAACAATAAATTCTTATTAGATTATCAGAGGTAGCAGTTGGAACAACATTTGTAAAATATTTGCTTTGGGTAGTAAAGAATGTGACTTCTTGTCATAATGTTCTATAGTATTCCTCGTTTGTTGTCGTCGTCAGTCAACATAATATCCTGTTCTGATTTTGTTTCCTTGAAATGAATGACATCCGTAAGACTTTGTTGATGTAATAATGATACAAGAAGTAGTTTTCATTAAATTAATGTATTTTAAATAATATATTATAAAAAATACTGAGACACGACTCAAAGTCGTACGTATATACTGTATATAATATGAACTTTTATTTGAAAATGTGTCTCAATATACATGAAGATTTACTTGAGGAGAGTAAAGTAAAGACTTCGAGACTGGTATTTCCTATCTTTTGGGGTTTAGGTCAGGGCTGTAGATCATTAATCGAGTTCCTTTTTTACTGTATACAGTAGATTTGTAAATAATAGGACGTTTACCACTGGCCAAATATTTCTTTCCCTTCTCTATAACTTGTCATTGTATTTCCTAGTGTGTATCTCTAATACAAGTATTTGGAACAAGCTACCTTAGCTCCAAGTGTTTCTGTAAAGGTTCTTGTGTTGGTTTTGGTAGGAATTTGAAGGATTACGTTTAGATAAATGTGTTGGAAGGAACCTTCATAATAATCAGGGAATCCCCAGGCCCAGGTGTATACATGAATTGAAGCTATATTTTCTGTTCTATACAGCAACAAAGCTTGAGGGATGATCATTTTCATCATCATCATCTTGTTGTACCTTTTGCCTTAGAGAAGAATATGAAAGTCTTGCCTGAAGCCTGTGAAGAATGCTATTGGCAGAAGTTCTTAAAACTTACTGCCTTATTTTATATTTTAGAAATTGTAAAATCCCCCACAGTTATTTGTACACATTCTTTCTATATTATATAAAATATTACACCTTTTTCCCTAGTAGATAATAATCTAAAAACCTTTAAATTTAAGTAACCTATATCTGGAAAAGTACTATTTCGAATATAGATAAACGGTTACTCTTGTAAGTGTTTCTGACAATCAAATGATAATAATATTAAAGTGAAATTTAGTGTTATGTTTAGCACTGAAATATTGAGTCACCTCATTACTCAGTTGGCAGAAATATGGATAGTGCCTAGAAAATACAGGTCACTTATATGTATGGCCTTGCAAATTTAAATATCTACATAATTGACCTTGCTTCAAATTCCTATCCCGCATATGCTTTCACAAGCAATTAATAAATTCCTTTTTGTTTTAAAATCAGAATTAAAACGTATTTACATTTAAAAATAATAATATACTCATTGAATTAACTAGGTAACTTTCATGAAATTTATTTCTTTTCAATATAAAGCTTTTAAAAAATTAAACCTTCAATACTTAATTTATCACTTTCAGTTACGCGTATTTATTGCTCACGGTAGTGGTCTAAAATCTCATAAAACACCAAAAATATGATGTTACGATTATTCGCATTTTGATCTTTAAGTATGCACACTTATATTACAGACAATAATAGAAAGCAAGTTAAGCAAATTCATGCTTCAGCATTTAGTATAGCCTATCAACAAAACAACAATTAAACATACTATAAAATCAGCAACTCTGGCTTGTTCGAGGTCATTAAATCTCTTAAATCTTTGATCCTAGGTTAATAGTTGTGTTAACAAGGGTTAATGAGAATTACTAGGTGAAAACTGTTGTTTTTTTAACTAGTGGAAATAAATATAGCC
>JAQGAA010002607.1:0-12338 GCA_034696425.1 Isotoma viridis | reverse complement strand
CTTAAAGGATCTGTTTTTTTTAAGTTTCATCTGTAATTCTATAAATCTTATTCTTTCTTAAAATCTACTTGCCGATCCAGTCGGTAAGCCGTTTGAAGTCTATCTGAGCCTCTTACTCTTGTAACTGCTGTCAACTGCCCTTCCAAAACGTCCAACCTGAAGAAATGCAAATTCGATTACAATAATTCATAAAACCTGTCGTTGTGGCACATGTTGCAAGCTTTATTTTAGGATTCGATGTATACCTGAATTTACGAATAAAATCAAACGCTTGGAGATCATCCTCGCCAGGTTTGTAGCCAGCGCATGGAAGGTTTGCATCTTCAACCCCATTGTAATCTATAGAAAAAGCCAATAATTATGGCTTTTATTTAAAAGCATACATTACACACTTTCATGGATCAAATCCAGTATTTAAAAAAAGATTTCACACATCAGGTCGAAAATCTAAACGAGGAGATTAATCTTCAAGTTCAAAAGTTGTCTACGATTATTATTCTACGAAGGAGATTTTTTTAGATGAAGGTACGAAGAGATAACATTCTCAAGAATATTAAAAGTATTCAGACACGCTTTTATAAAGAGTGAGGTGGAATGTTTAATAAGAGACTTAAAGTATGTAAATGTGTATTAAAGAATCAAAGTGTTTGTTCCTGTAGCAAGTATATTTTAAGAAAGAATAAGATTTATAGAATTACAGATGAAACTTAAAAAAAACAGATCCTTTAAGAAGGCACGAATAAGAGGTTCATATTGTTAACCTGTTATCAAATCATAATATGTATCTGTTTCTGAATCAGTATCAGAATCATCAGCAAGCAGATCTCCCCTACGTGGCCCATCTGTAAAAGGGTGTGAGATAATTATGTACACTGAATATAATATGACATTGATATTTATTCACACCAGTTATTGTTAAAGCCGCCCTAAGTGTGAAGTGATAAATGTTGTCGTAACTATCAGCAATTAAAATCTCGTCGGGTTCGATTCACAAGTTGATTTGACATGATGATGTCGTATATAAATCAAAAGGTTAATTTATGGCCCCTGGCTTCTCTCTTCCCTTAAAAATACACATATATACATCTAGAAATAATTTTTTTACCTTCGTCTTCCCTGTATACTAGTCGTACACTGTCGAATTCATCTAAATCTGAGTCTTCGTATCCATACGCATTTTCTTCAGTTTCTATAATAAAAGTTCATTCATAAAAGATATTTGTATTTGACGTATTCTATTTTAAAGTTTTAGGTCAGAGTACGTGAATGAAATCAAAATTAAAATGAAAATCTTACGAGCAGTAGTATGCCTAATTAATAAGCTCGTAAAAATCATGCATAAAAACATGGAATAAGCAATTGCTGTGGAAGTCCTCCATCTGAAATTTAAAAAAAAATTAATTAAAGCTAGTTTTGTCCAAATTAACAAAAGATAAGCGCCCGGACAGGGACTCGAACCCTGGACCGTTAGGTTAAAAGCCTAACGCTCTACCGACTGAGCTATCCGGGCCTTGTGAAGGAATCGAGCTAATATAGAAAAATTCTTCAAAAAATGGTTATAATATCTATGCGATGCGATGCAATGAATCAGGAAGATATACGAAATACGATGCCATGTGCGAGACAGTTTTATTTGACACACACTGATGATGCCTTGATGACGGAAATGACGGGAAGACATTCGATCGAATATAAATATTATTTCTTGAAGCAATTTATTTATTTTAATACAAATTTTAATATATATTTTAGTTTGAGTTTTAGATTCGGATTTTAAGTGTATGACAGACCGGCTTCGGGGTAGACGATGACAGATCATCTTGTTAGGTGATCTTCAGTAAATAACGGAAGATGAGGGCATGAGTATTCAGAGGTATTTTAATAAGATGAGAGCCCAGTATGAAAATTTATCAAGAACTGAAAGTTTAATGTACTCTGATTTTGTATGATGTGATGTTATGCATTCGCGTAAATCCTTCGTTCCTCTCCAAATCTCGTAAATAAGAAGATTCTTAAGCATTTCATCACTTTCCATCTTAATCCCCCTATTTATAAAAGTGTCAACATGGTCTCAACTCTCAATTCAAGTATTTCCAAAAAGAAAATCATATCATGGATATTCTACCCACTTTATTACTCCTACTTAAGCTTCCTAAAGTTTATTTACTATGAACTATGCACATCCTTGTCATCCATGGGTTCAGGTTACATTAAGAGAAATAATATTTTTAAAATATCCTCAAAGTATCATGCAAAACTGTTTCATTGCATTTCTTTCCCAATTTCAATTCAAACTCCTTTTGCATGTCAGTCAGAGAGAAGTAGTGGCAGTGGCTATTCATTCATTATAAATAAATGTTTAATTTATAGGAAGCACTTTGTCCATAATCAATGACCGAAACGAGTAAATGATGCGTGAAGAATGGAGTATGCGGATCATACAAGTGTGGTGGGGGCACCATTCATCACGCCAAAAGATTATCGAATCAAACTTCAATTACGAATTGGAATGGGTGCTCCTGCAACAGTCATAGGTCAGACTTATACACTTATCCATATTGGATTTATTTTATTCACAATTGGGAAGAAGAGTGAACTACAAAGTTTTTTTTATAACATCAAATTTGTCACATATTCAAACCATTTCATTCAAGACCTATATTTATCATTATCACTTGAAGATATTGATTTGCATGAAAAATAGGCTGCATATTTTAATGGGTACCACTTTTGTCTCGTATTTTTGTCTCGAGTATGAGTCGTAAATTATCATTTCCTTTTCTTAAGTGTGTCCAAGCCCCAAAAAAGCTGTTCCAGAAGATTATTTTACAAGTAATTCATAAGCAGGTGGAAAGTCAGAGTTAAAATAAGACATGATTAGTATGCAAGGCTTTGTCCATGTAGGATCATTATTTTGGAAGTTTTTTATTGCTTTTTAAGCCGGGTTTTTTATTGGCATTAAATAATGTTGCCACTAAAAACTTCATGTATTGAGAATGAAAGTTTTAATGATTTTTATTAAATCGACATCAATACAACGCTACTAGAGTTATAGATTGGTGATAAGTTACAATGACAAGTTAAAGAGAAATACAGTTGATAATGTTGAAGGCTGTCACTTTTTAATTATTTACATAGACAAATGCGTTCACATATTGACCAAAATTGCCATCAGTTGAATTATTTTTTTAAATTTATTTAAGAAAAAATCCATTTACTATGCAACTATTGCAACTTCAGTAAATATTTTAAACTCTAAAATTACGCAATAATAGTATATTACGCTTGTCGAGTTAAAAAGTACACAAATCCATCTTTGATGTTCCAAGTGTTCCATAGACAAGTGTTCTATGAGAGCACCACCCAGTCTACAGTTATTTTATTCCAGTAAATAAAATACACAAAGTACAAATTGGTTTGATCGTATTTTTCTTCACACCCAATCCAATCTGCTGCATCGTGTGAGGATTCCGGAAATTTATGAAAATGTGAATCTAATCCTATTAGTTTTCATGTGGGAGAAAGTATTTTATGGTTAAATGTAACTTGAAGCTCGTACATTTATTATTGGAGATAAACATGCAATTTTTTGTAGTCGTCAGTTATGCTTAAGATTGGCAATTATGTAAATATATACTACTGCTGATCAGATGAGTTGGGGTATCTTATCTTTTCCACTACTATATTCCTATGCATATTTATATTTTTCAACTTCTACTTTTTTATCATGTTGGAAATGGACCAGAACCAAGACCAAGGAGAGTCAAGATTCAATAAAGAATCTAGCCTTTTACTTTCTTCTCTAATAATTTATGTACTCGTTAAACTATCAACAATTAATACGACATTTTGGCTCAGTCTGTAAATAATGATTACAGAATAATCTTTCGGAAAATTACTTCATCACTAACTCAGTAATTTTATAGATTATATTTGACTGCAAAGGAGTCCCTGACTAAGACAGCCGCCCAAGTGCTACATTAAAACGTTATTTTTTCTCCATTGCATTCATATAGCCATTCTTTCGTACTAATAATACTGGGATGTCAACACGATTTGGTGAACTACATGTTAGAAATATATTATGTGCAGGTTGTTTTTTTTAAATGTCGGTATCTTCAATGAAATTGATTGTTTCCGCATACTGCAACATTAGGATTAGAACTGTAATTTAGAAGTGAACTAAAATAGTGATTAGTTATCGTCGTCACATTAATACTAGTAGTGGCAAAAAATAACTGCATTTTCTCTTTATAGTATAACCACTATAACTCTAAAACAGTACTCGGGTTTGAGAAACTTTTTAAACGACTTAAGGAATCAAAGGGGTAAACAAACTTTGAAACATGACAAAGTTAATGATTACACAACCAGCTTGGGAATAATGGTAGAGTTGTGAACTGACGCTAACTAATAGGTTAAGACAGGTGCTTAATCCTCTAAGGGGTACAAGACTTACAATCAGTCGTTTTACAAACAAATCTCATCAGTATATACTACATAGGGAAATTTAAGTAAAATAAATTTGAATTAAAGCTTGAATCATTGCTTGCAATTTTACAAAGATTATTTTCCTTGTTTGGGGCTAATAAGAAATTTTTTTAAATATCACGATCAGACAAATTGATTAGTAATCTCTGAATTGAAAAAATGCAAAGTCTGGTGATGATGATGGTAGTAAAGGGGTATCATTAATAAAAACATAGCAAAAAAAATAATCTATTGGGTTTTCCAATTTGTTTCAAAGCCCATAAAATTAAACGCAAACAATTCCGTTTCTGCTTTTAAAGAGCATTCGGGTAAAAAAACGCACTTTTTTGTGTCCCCTATTTACTAACCGAACCATGTCAAAATGACTTGCACCACACCACCTACAAATGTCACACACCATGTTCTCATATGTATGGCATATGTGTGCTACCATTACCCAAAAAATATGACTGAAACTGAAAGGATATGCAAATGTCCCAATCTAATTCCTTTAGCTACTAATATAAATCTCCAGAAAAAAGTGAAAGCAACAAGATGAGAAAAAACGACGGCTCTTTTGGGTAAAATGTTACACAATGTTTAGTAAAATGAACTGATTCAGAGTTACATAAATAAAGTCACTCGGATCGGGTATATACTTTTCAGGAGAAAAGACAATCTCTATTTAGTTGATTCTCGAAAGTCGGTTCAAGTACAGACATTGCGTTGACTCTGGCCTAGAAATTAATTCTACCACACAAGCAAAATCTCTTATACTATATCCTTGTAAACTGCACCTGGAAATGCAGCTTGAAATCCATTCCGATGACATTTCAGAGCTGAGTGTGGAGTGAATAGTGCGTGTAAAAACATTTCCGTCTAATCCCCTCTAAAGCTAAGTAATCAGCAGCTGACCTTATGAATGTCACCAAAGGCTGTGATTTATAGCTTTCTTCAAAATGTTTTTAATCAAGCAACACCGATGCACCACCACAGCAGGTCTTGATCTAATCTCTTTGGTTTGTTTTGTCTGTGTCAGTCACCCGAAGAAAAACAATACATAGTAGACTATAATATTATTACACTTACTAACTTGAAAGAGAACTTGGATGAAAGCCATGCAATACTTTATCAAAAAGACAAAAGGATTAACTTTAAAGAGGAGCAATAATAATATGCATACACGGTTTAATTTGGAGGCGTACAAAACTCTAGATTTGAAGATAATATAGAATTTAATAATCAGTATGGAATATTATGAAAATATAAAGAATCTCCTTAATGATTCACCCATAGGATTATTGCTGCACAAACTATATACTCACTCATTGTAGTGTGGGTACTAATATGCCAAAGAAGACTTGAATCTGTATTTTGTAAACTGGAATGATACGGATGATGTGAAATTGACACAGAATTAACTCCCATGATCTTGCTTGCTACTTTTAATCTGATATAAAGTGAAACAGATCCACTATCCAAGAAATAAGACCTGAATTGCATTAACATATCGATCTATCCGAGATTAACTGAGTTATACGTGGGAGTACCAAAGGAAATTTTGGTGATTGAATTGCAATTTTATAATATGAAGGTGTGATCAAATAAGAGATTCTTAAGATATTGATTATACTTTAGTTATTTGAAAGACTTTCATCATGCAATAAAAAGTTTGCATTCAAGTTCATCATGATGTGGTGTAATAGCCAAAGTCATAAATATACTTCAACACGTGCATCTGCCAGAAAAAAATCTCTTTGGTGCACACTGGCAGTAATAATCTTAATCAGTTCCATACTGACTACATAGTATGTTTCTCGCCTTAATGTCTCATCTCATCCTCTCTTACTCCTTTTAGATAAACTCTTGAGTAGTCTCAAGTCAAGCTCAAGATTACAAATAAGATGCATATTAACATGGATGAATGAAGAGGTAAAGAAACTGTCAGATTGATAGTCAACAAGGATGAAGGATCTCACAAGATTCTTATCTAACCCCCCACATGCGTTTCTTGTATTGTGATCTCGTATCTGTTGACTTGTCGCTAATGTCTATCTGATCTAATCTAAATAAAACACCACCCTTGCACTTGCACCCCTGTCCGAATAAACACTTGCATTTTACACTTGACGATTCAAGCAAACTCCTTCGGGACTTTATGATCTTTGAGGAGCTATTTTAGGCTTTGGATTAGCTTTTTATAACCAATTGTATGTATGTAAATGTGTTGTAGCTTTTTGAGGATCATTATCCATGAAATTCCAAATTTGTAGGTGTCAGTTATTTTTAATAGCTGCTTACTTAGTGTCAATTGAAAGCTGTCCGTTTGTGCATAACAATTCCAATACCAAATTTGGAAGTAAAGAACGATGTGGTGCATTGTTGGATAAAATAAGAGGCTTTCTAAATCTGATTTGTGTTTCCTCAAGCTTTAATCAATAATTTACTAGTTCGATGTATGCATATTTTACAAAAATTTTCTTTTGATCTTTGCACAAATCATAAGATTGTTTATGGACGGGCGTATCTTTAAGATTTAATGATAACATGAATAACTTGGTTTGCGCACTTCTTTTTAAGAAATACAGCTATAAAATGTAAAAATAATGTCCTTTTAAGGTATATTGAGCATTGGGGGATTAAGAATACCCAAACCTAATTTAATCCTTTTTGCATTTCAGCTTTAATGTAATTGTTAATTCGGTTGAGTATTAAACTCATATGCGAATTTATTTTCTAAGCAAAATTATTATGAATTAGAACAATAATACTATTAATAATCAGTATGACAGGAAAAGTCTTACCCCCATGATTTTCTACTGTCCATCGTTGCGTTGATTCAGAAATTAAAGTCCAATCGATTTGAAACCAGTAACTTTTATCTTAAACACTTAAGTGAAAATCAGACAAAGCTTAGATTTTCTCCCTTCTCACTAATTAAACGGAACCAAGTAACAACATGAGAAATTCCATGATTTCCACAAAATCAGAATATTTATTGAGATCCACACATGGAAAAATCTCAAAGTTGGGAGTAGTAGCAAAGTAATGAAACCTTTCACACGTATTAATGAATGGCAAATAAATTACAAAAGCTTTTTCGACTACGAAGTAATAAATTGGTTCAAAACCATAATCTCGGGTGTACAGTGTACAGTCACAGTGACAAGAAAAGTGAAGTGTAAAGAAATCGCATCCTTATAAAACAGTGTGACACTAATGGGCAGGTTCAAAAGCACTCATTTAATAATTTTTATTTGGTATTTTTGTGTAGGATGCTCTCCTTCTTTAAAGTGGCTGAATCGTCTTGAGTCTTCTTTCTTTTTCAGCTTGTTGACTTGAGTCTTCTTGATTTTAGATAATAAGGTAACTGAGTCACATACAACAAAGGTTTAATTTAAAGCTTAGAGGGGAGCCGAAGATTTGGAATGTTGAAAGACAACTTGTAAAAATTTGTAAAAGAAATTTTTAAACTTTTAAAAAAATCTCAAAAATCCCTTGAATCTTAATCGCTGGGTCAAGAAGCCCCATTTTGATGCTGAAGATGAGTTTTCACCCTCAAGTCTCAACTAGCTTGAGAGTATAACGTTATATAAAACAGCAAAGACAACTTTCTTAGGGAAATCTTCCTCGCAGCTAAGTTGTTGCTGGTTGAAGATCACTTTATTCCGACTGGTTGCGGAATCTCCTTTTTTAAGACTGATCTCTACTTCTGGGTTGAAAGAAAATATACAAAAAAGTAGGAGCAGCAGCAACAACCAACAACTAGTAAGAAGTACATATAAAGACCAGCTTAAGATTAGCAGGAAGTTAGGTTTTGCTGGCACACATGGACTGGATTTAGGGTTTGAGACAACGTTAAATTATGAAGGAAGATGGAAGATCAAAATTGAATCTGAATTGAATCAATTGAATTTATAGTGATTAAGACACTTGCACTCTCTTGTAGCCTTAATCCTTGAAACTTTTCATTTTAATCTCTCAAACCACTGCCATTCACTTGTCTAGCATGTAATATTAAATACTTCATAAAATACAATATATTGATTCTACAAGCCTTTGACCAAAGAACTTTGGTCTCAAGAAGAACGAGTATCGGTGGTGGACTGCAGAATTTTCTTTTATAGGAAAAGTCAAGAAGAGATTTACTTTTTTTATTCTTCCTCTTTTTTTACATTCTTTAGTAGCAACACCCACACAACAGGATTGTACTGTCATTGTATCTGTTGCATAATATTCTGTACACATTACAACTTCTAATATCAATGTCCATATATTCACACTAGTACTTTTAAAAAGTTTGTTGGTAAAAGAGCCGACATTATTTAGTTTTGATTTTAGATGAGTGTAATAATATTATTCGAATTATACTTCAAGAGATTCGTGCTTTTTTAAAGTGTACGGTTGTAGATGTACACAACACTCGTTTTACAAGCAATGACATTTTTGTCAACTCCCATGATTCATAATAATAATGCATACTACATTTGTTCCATACTGGTAAAGGGTAGGTTCGGGCTGGGAAAGCATAGGGATGGTGTCTCATTCTTTTGTTAAACATCTTTTTTCTTGTAAAATAGGGATTTATGATATGAATAACTTTTGTCAACTTGGGGGTATCATATACAATCAAAATCACACCGTGTGGATATCTAGTTTCCAAATTTGTATTGTAACATCTTAAGTACCTAATATAAATCTAGTACCACTGACCTTTCAGAACCTTTACATGCTCTTTGTTTCAATCCCGGCGTGATAAATGACTTCAAATGGAGGAAAACAACAAAAGAAATATAACATTATTATCTTTCTTTTTACATAACACCACTTTCCCTGGGGCATCTTAAAGGGCATCTTCATCTCAAAAGAGCACCTTTAGAAATGAAGGTGCTATTTTGAAAGTGCTTTCAGGAAATGTACTTTTACCTTTTGGAGAAACCTTGATTACTTACAAGCATCGATTGTCTACTAATGTGTGGTAGGAGTTTGAAGAAATCAAGTGGAAGTCAAAGAGTAGACAGTGACATAGCAGCTCAATCACATTGACTCGCTGCTTAATTAAAAGCCACTTCAATTTGTCACAGGAACTGGATCAGTCACACACTGTTCAAATCCCAGCTAGTCACTCTTGTAAGAAAAAAGTTGCATTTCAGAGTGTAATAACATTACTTGGGTTGGGTTCTTTTCCAGTTTTGTATTCAATTACAAGCCCGACCCAACTGATTGACGACAAGACAACATTATTAACAAAGACATAGGAAAACAATTGAGATTACCCTAAAAGAGCACTGTTGACTTTTTGCCTCCTGGGTTACAGATCTTTGAATGTGATATCTAGAGAAGAAAGATGTTATCGAGAGTCCATTAATGCTTGTAATTGGAATAGAAACCGGAGTTTCTTCGTACAAGCAGCAATTTTATCTTGACTAAGCTTTACAAAAAAGGATCAATGAAAGAAAAATATATATCATTGATCACTAATAGTGTATTGATTTATCTTTAGTAAATTAGATTGTGATATAAGAAGTTTGTATTCAAAAGATCATCTTCTCATCAAATTTAGTTCATTGATCACCTCCGTAAAAATATCTTTAGGCAATCTATCCAAATTCAGATTACAGTAAATTTTGGTATGCAATGCTTGATGTGGTTTACGTTATCATCAAATCATCAAATGCATCCTAAAATCCTAATATATAATAAAAAATGCAAGTAGGTGAAAACTTTTATGAGATAATATCAATCATTGATTTAAGGGTTTGGATTAAAGTCACTGATATCTTGCAATTAAACTATATTTGGAGTGTATAGAGGCGTTTTGATCTTGGCCCTTGATAAGGGCCTATTAAAAGAGGATGAATTTACTATAATTATTATTAATTGAACGTTGAAAATTTACATGAATCGAATTAATTTGTTTTTTTTGCTCTTACATTTTCTAAAGCCAATCGTTTAAGGTGTTTAAATCGACACACTTATTCATGGCTTGATGTTATTTAAAGGGAGATTAGAATGTTTCCAAAAATATATGTATTAGATAATTAAATTTTTATTCGAATAATTTTGTTGTGTCTGAAGAGAACTTTTTTGAAAAATGTTGAAATTCTGCTTAGAAAGCTAAAAGTTAATTCATGTCCGAAAAGTAGTCTATGAATTTTGGCGTTCCAAATGTAATATTGACAGAAAATGTTGTGATAGCTGATTTCACCTTAATTGCTTGAGGATATGCATCTTGAAATTAAGTAAAAACAGGAATTGAGTCTGATAGATGTTTGGATTGAAACATTAAATTTTGGAAGTATAAAAATATCATTAAAGATTGAGCTCATTAAGCCGTTGTCAGTCGGATAAATAAACAACTAACATTTGAAAATGTTACCGATTAACTTGTTATTTTTTGGTTGAAGGAAATCTGCACCCTTTAGTAAATACAATGCGCCTTGTTCGTAAGACATTACTTCTGAAAGTATACAGTTTGAGTTCTAAGCTATTGAGCCAGTTGAGCCTGTACATCCCACGTATAATAATTGGATTAAGAATAAAAACAGATTCGTAATAGTCATAAAATAAATTAAACCAAATCATTTTTATGCACTTGTTACTCCTGATCTGCTGCAATCTGTAATTTCTTCAGAAATGTTGTTTGAAAACGTTGTCATTTTCTACAGGAGATTTCTCTCTCTCTCTCTTGTGTTTTTAAATTAAATTAATTTGAACGGGTCGTTCAACTCAATATCAGAAGTCATCTTTGTACAGGGGAAATTCAATTCCAGGATGACTAATCTTTATCTGATTTTATTGCCAAGATTTATTGCTTGAGTGATTATTGCAGCACCACTACCCGCCCACCACGACACACTCTTAACACTTTCGTTTACGTTTGTCATTACTTTCAACACTTATGGCTCGTTGAAACTTGATCTGAGAATGTTTTAAAAAAACAAAGTCATACTAATTTCAAAATGTTTCATTTATCTTATTTTCATACTTTTAATTCATCTTTCCTTGACACTTTTTTATCATGTGCCGGATTACAAATTTTACGATTGTCATTATATTCTAAATCCATTGCAATGCAAGGGTCTTTTATGAAAAATAAATATAAAAACAAAACAAAAGAATTCAACGAACCTAATTTTTTTGACAAAAATATACTATTGATATCAAATTAAGAAGTTTGTCTCATGCTTATTAAATTAAAGCTAACAAAGCAGTAATTGGTTTTTTTATTTTGACCTAAAAAATACGGCTTCTTACAAACTTTTTAATACATGATTAGTATGCAATAAGCATGTCCCGCAGACGTTTGGCCCCTGTGTTTGATTAAATTTAATTGTTGACATTAGTGGTGAAGTTAGTAGGTAAATTGTATAATATTGGCACAGTTTTAATTGTGTTTTATTCAGTGTACTTTTCTAATTACCAATGAATGACGTGCTTTGTCCTTACACCATGTTGAATAAAAAATGAAATAACTTTGCCTGCATTAAATTTAAAAGTAGACATACCGTACCCTCCAGCTAAAAACACCGGTTTCAGTATCTAATTAAATTATGTTTATGATGAAGCAAATTACTCAACAAATGACAATTAAGTTATCAAAGTCAACATTTGTCATGCCATCCCTTAATTAGGGAAAACCAGTAAAGGCTCATCTTCATCATTATAAACTAGAAAAGCACACTTTTGAGCAAGCCATGCCGACCAGCAGATTTCATTGCACTTTAAACAATACAGTACATACATTCATTATAACATTATAATATTTTAAATACATTTACAACTTGAAGTACAAAGCACACTAATTTTTTTGATAAACATCTTGGAAATTTAAAGCAGATAATTTACAAAACATATTTTGGAAAAGC
>JAQGAA010002606.1:0-12340 GCA_034696425.1 Isotoma viridis | reverse complement strand
TTGTACAAGTAATATGTAGTTGTTGGGTTTAGTTTTTGTATTGAGAAGATGCATTTTTGGTTGAACTTTTGAAATTGTTTGAGTCAAGGATAAACTTTGGTGGAATGGCCATGAAAAATACCACTGGTATAGGTAAATGTGAAAATAAATGTCATGTATGAATAAAATATGTGTGTTTTAATAATGTATATTTTTGTCTTTACCTGTAAAAATTGGAATTAAGTAAAAATTTTGCTATTCTATAGCAAAATATTATCTTTCTAACTCGCATAGAATAAAGAAATAAGTTTATACTAAACTCTTAAAAGCCTTACCTTATTTTTAATACCCTCTCACACATAAGATGTGTGTATCTATGAAAAAGAAACTTATGACTGCTAAGGCATATAATTCACAAAATTGCAATTTTGATATTTTCTGTTAAGCTAAGTAATAGTCCCTAAGGACTTCAGCCCAAAAGAGAGATTATTTCATCATAAAGATGTCCACAAGATTAGAATGGGCATTATCCAAAAGAATAATAGAAAGTATGTAAGACGGGATAAATTATTATGCACTATGCAGCTATGCTATAATTTACATTAGGAAAACTTATGGAAATTCCAAAGTTTCTAGAAAGATTGAATGATAAGCTCAAAGGGAGCCAACTCAAGGGAATAAGGGTCATTTTAGTTAGTTTGTCGTTAGACCGACGGGTCAACTTCATGGACAGCGGTTAGAAAACAGATTTTTCATTATATCCTTCAATTTTACTTTTAAAACAGTTTTTTTTAAATAGTAAAGCAAGTTTCTTTTGAAGTAAAATGCCTTCGCAAATATGAACAGAGCTTTTTTAATTGCTTAAGCAACTAGGTAGACTTCTCTCGTGCTGTAAAAGCTTTATAGATGAATTTTCAAACAATATAAAATGCCAGTTGTCTAGCTTCAGTTTTTATTCATTTAAAAACAGTAATAGAATTATACAATTTCTAAACTATAGCTAAATAATTACTGGTAAACTTATACACTTTAGAACCTATAAGAAGTCAATTTAATACTTCACACAAGCCAAAAATTGCCCACAATTATAATTAGTGCATAAGATACGATTTATTCATGTAGCTTTTTTTGCAAATATTATGCAGTAGCAGCGTGTCAATGCAAGTTGACCTTTATGCAATAACGGATTTGTGCTACTTAAAATTATCAGAAATTGTTTTATTTGTTGTCTAGCCTTTTTTATTACATGATTACACTGCAAATGCCATACAGCTGTTTAATGCAATTAAATACAGACTTGCATTTTTTACTATAAGACAAAGGTGACTTTTTAAAAATTGTAGATGACAATTAACTTAAGCCACATACGCCCAACCTTAAATATGTAATAAGATAATAACAATACATTATAGATTATAAGTACCTAAATATTAGAAACTAATACCTTTTACATAATTATCATATCTTTGACATATATAACAACCATTGGTTAATGGAATGTCTAATTAGAATTAAACATTAACTTAAATTTGATAAAACCCTACCTACTTTTCAACATTTTATCAAATAAGATTATGGACAACTAAAAGGCAGAATAATTCAAGCAAAACAATACACAAGAAATAAATTACCTAGGAACTTTTAGTTTAGCTCCGTGTCTACCATGAACTATTAAATACCAGTTGTTTTTCGTGCAACTAAATTCATCTTTGTTTGTGTGAGTAAAACTCTTTTATTTTAGGCGTTCCATATGGCTGATAGTGAAGATGAGTTTGCTTTCTATATGAACATGCTATAGCAGATGTTTCACTTTTATGCTAATTTTCATCCGATGCATCATGTCTTCAAAGAAGGCCAAGAAGTTCTTAATGTGAGAAGAAAAGACATGTTCCATATGTTGCATCTTGGGCTTATAGTTACTTAATTCGATGAAATTTTATTTTTGTAAACAAATGTAACAAATATTTAGGGAAAAGTGATACAAAGAAGTCTAAGGAATTTAAAGGTGCAATGTCCCTGTTCCATTGTTGAAATCTTTTTTTTATGTATGATGTAACAATGTTTAATGGAATGCACTGACTAGGAACAATTCCCATTGTGTTCTTGTATCGTACAGCTAGTTCCTTCCTACAATTGACAAAACAATTGTAGCCAGTTTGTAATATGTGGCTTGTGATTTGATACGTTTTTATTGACTACTGGTAACATTGGAATTTATGATTTTTTTAAAAAGAAATTTAAGCATTTTCATTGGGACAAATGCAAACTTTAGAGTTCAGGAATGATGTTCTGTGTTTTGTATTGTTACGTAACACACCTTATCAATTTTACAATTCTTCAACTCGATTCGATTAAAACTTTGTCTGGAGGAACAAAACTTGAAACAAGTTTCAAAAATGTTAATGCCTTTCACGAAGTTAAAAATGTTAACGATTTTAGTCGACTGGACACGGGATACAAAGACTTTCACCACCAACCCGGAACCCGGACTTTGATACTTCTCATTAACAGAACTCCTTAGCTCCATTCGATTTAAGCAAAGACTTAATTTAGAATTCCTTACACTTACTCACAGTGTTAAAATCGAACCAATAATTATTCTTATTTACCAAGCTGTTTTGAAATTTCTAAATAAAATACTTCTTTCTAAATAATATCATTTCTAAACAATAATATCAACAAAATCTTAAGAGCATTAATCCCTAAATCAGACTGAAGATTTTATGAGCTACTTCAATCATTATTCAGTAAAATTTATATTGTTTTGCTTTTAATGTGTTTTTTTAAATTTACATATTTTGCATTACTAAAAAAATACAAAAATAACAGAAATTGCAACTACAACTCGATCGCCTTTTAATTTAGCTTCTTAGTTAAACAAATCATTTTAATCAATTACAAAAACTACAATGACAAAAGCAAATTCACAGTATTGTCCAATATTGTTTGGAAATACGTAGTTTGCGTGGAACGCTTAAAATAAAACATAGAACCAACTTCAATTCCCACATTTTTCAGTGCTCTCACCTGCCGTTTTTCATATCGATTTTTTGCTATTTTTTTTAAGTTCATCAAGCATCGCCTATTATTTTCAAACACGTCACTCGCAAATGGAAAAACAGTTGCAATGAATATTATGAGGAATGTAGCGCTGACACACAAAGCAATGTAAATTGGCAATGCGAGTACAGAATACAATTTGATGGTTGCTAAATTATAAATCAGCGACAGAAAAACTCCATGTGACAAAATTACTGGCATGATAGGCCCAACGTATTGGTTAGTTAGTTTCAGACAAACTGTGAAGCTTCTGTAATAACTTTTAGCCATTGCGAAATGATTTTCCTCACGAATGGTATCATTGAGATGCATTGGCGTCTGTGTAAATGACAATATGCATTTACTAGATTCAAGAATGATTATCATACCGAAACTAATAGCGATTAATAAGATTGTTAAAACGTCAAATCCAATTCTCATTGCGAAATACCAAAGTAATAATCTGCAAGGAATTTTTACAATTTTTGGCAAATTCACCAAGTTTAGCAGATCTTGCATGGGATCCAAATCCAAATAGATCGCATAAGGAGTAATTAAGACAATGCCTACGATTAAAATGTTTATCCCACAAATCATTGATCCTACCAGATCGATCCGCCGACTTCCTCGGTTTCTCCCGTTGTAGTTTCGAAAATCTCCTGGTATAAAAAGTGAAATGAATAAATATAATAGAATAAATATTTCTTATTTATAATACCTTATTTACTGAAAGTAAATAAATGAAATTAGCATTATTACGTGCAAATAAGTTCTGCTCCATTTGGATAAGGGAGTTCAGTACACAGGATGGTAGATCAGGATCTTGTATAAATCGTATCACAATAGAAAAACTTGGAGATACTAATAACATGAACACTAAATTCGCAATTATTTTTGTTGGACTAGGACTTTCTCCTTTTGAAAGTAAAACATTCAAGTTTCGGTGAACAAGGATCATCCAGTTTACTATCAATGCTAAAATCGCAAGCCACAATGACAACTTGACTTCTTTGATGTTTGTCCTATGAAAAGCTTTTTCCTTGAAGTCGCATTGTAATGGAAAGTTTGGAGAAAGCTTTTGAAATATCTTTAGCCCTTTCCACATCAATGGAGTTGTCATCTTGAAATGTGTCAAGTTTTGTGAAAATTTTACAAAAATTTCTAGAAAAGTTTAAAAAAAAGAGTCAAGTTAAGGTTCGTCTAGCTTTTGTATTTGATGTAATGCTTCGAAGTAAAAAATATCTGCCGCTTTGGCTTAGGGAATTTGTAAAAACATGAAAGCAAGCAAACTCAAGTCAGATCGATGAAAGTCAAATTAAGGTTATACAAATTATATACCTGAAAAGGATTTCGCAACATTTTTTACAAATTTTAAGTAGTGAACTACAAAAACTTTATAAGAGATGATTGAACTACATTTATAATGCGTTTGAACTGAAGTAAATTTAATTAAACTTATGAATCAACCAAAACTGGAGACATTTAATTTTTCTTATGTGTTGTTTGACGTATGGAAAATAATAATTGATGTTATATATATACCTGTTTGTTTTATGAAATAAGGTCCGATTCGGAGAAACATAAAGCTTGTGGCTTGTTAATTATATTTAAAAAATAGAACAATAAGGCCTTGTTAAACATTTGTACAAGGTTTATTATACTGACTCTATGGAACCAAATACTCCAGTTTGATTATGAAGATTTCTCTTTACGACTCTATAATTCTTTATTAAATAAATGATCGAATTAGACTGCTTACTGTGTAACTTATTCCGTTATTAATTAATATACAATACATAAGTTTACGTTGCGTAATTTATTTAATAATGAATAAGAAAGACATGGCATTTTCAACATGTAATTTTCCTTTCATATTCTAATGAGACATTACGGAAATAACTTAAATAATTTTATCAATAATAAGAAACTAGATTTATCCATGTGAATATATTCAATGTTGCTAATTAATTTTAGTAGATTGGTAATAGATCCAATGGCTTTCCTTAACAGATCGGTTCGTTAGTCGTGGTTATGCCTAGTCCACACGTACATCTCCTTACTCCACAAGAATTTGATTCCCGTGTGCTTCGAATTTTTTCATGACAATAAGTTACAAAAAATTTGAAGTCTTTATTTTTTTATTTCTCCATTTACGCTTAACAATTTCTACATTCGACATAGATTAGGCATACTTATAAAGTTTTTTATGCATACACATCAACAAAGAAGTAGTGCATGGTTTATTTAATAATTTTATTTTTAGTTTATTATTTATTCAAGTTTAGCTGTAACTACAACTATATAGCTTGGGGTTTCATTCGGCAACCAATTCGAATTTAAAAATATGAAACTACTAATTTAATTATGAGAAACGTGTGCACTGAAAACTCTTAGACTTTGCCAATTCAATGTTGACAAATTTACTAATCTTCCCCAATTCATATAATTGTCCAGAGCACAACGATGATTAATAAAAGCTACAATGATAAAAGCAAATTGACAGTATTGTCTAGTATTGTTTGGAAATACGTAGTTTGAGTGGAACGCTTGAAATAAAACAATGGCCCGACTTCAATCCCCACATTTTTCAACGCTCTTACTTCTCGTTTTTCAATTCGGGTTTTTGCCATTTTTGTCAAGTTCATCAAACACAGCTTATTATTTTCAAATACGTCACTCGCAAATGGGAAAACAGTTGCAATGAATATTATGAGAATTATAGAGGCGACTAACATAGTAATGTAAATTGGCAATGCGAGTACAGAATACAATTTGATGGCCGAATAATTATAAATTAGGGACAAGAAAACTCCATGTTGCAAAAGTATTGGCATGAGAGGCCCAGCACATTGGTTCGTTAGTTTCAGACAAACTGTGAAGCTTCTGTAGTAATTTATAGCGATTGCAAAAGGGCTTCGCCCACGAATGGTATCATGTAGATGCATTGGCGTCTTAGTAAATGACAAAATGCATTTACTAGATTCAAGAATGATCAATATACCAAAGGTTATAAGGATCAAGAAGAGTGTTGACATGCCAAAGTCAAAACTCATTGCGAAATACCAAAGTAATATTCTACAAGGAATTTCTACAATTTTTGGCAAATTTACCAACTTGATCAGATCTTGCATCGGATCCAAATCCAAGTAGATCGCATAAGGAGTAAGCAAGACAATACCGACGATTAAAATATTTATCCCACAAATCATTGTTCCTACCAAGTCAATCCGCTGCCTTCCTCGATTTCTTCCATTGTAGTTTCGAAATTCACCTGGTTTTAAATTTAAAACATTAAATATAATAAAAAATAATGCTTTACAGTAACTGGAAACAAATATTGGTAAATTTACGTGCAAATATGTTGTCTTCCATGTGAACGAGGGAGTTCAGTAGATGCGATGGTAGATCAAGATCTGGTATAAAACGTAAGATAGTCAAAATGATTAGTGATCCACATAACATGAACACTAAATCTGCTATTATTTTGGTTGGACTTCGAATAACATCCTTTAAAAGGACAACATCCATATTTCGGTGGGCAAAGATCATCCAGCTTACTATCAAAGCGAAAAACGCAAGCCAAAAAGTAAATTTGATGTCTTTTCTGTGAAAAGATTTTTCTTTAATGTTACACCGTAATGGACAGTTTGGATAAAGCGTTTGAAAAATCTTCAGTCCTTTCCACATTAATGGAGTTGTCATCTTTAATATTTTAAGGAAATGCTCAAAAATAGTAATGAATTTGAAATTTTAAACTAAATACGAGAAAGACAACCGAAACATAAAGCAAAGGTGGTTCGCTTAACTAACTTGATGTACTCTTTCGAAGGTTAAAGTGTCTCAGGCTTTGGGTTGCTTTTAATCAAACAACGAAGCAAGCAAACTCGAAGTCAGAGTAAAGTAAGTCACATTACAAACATCACAGTTTTAACAAAAATTATGTACCTGAATAAAATTTCGAAATATTTTTTTACATGCCTTATAAACTGTAGATTTGAAACCATATAAGTCGTTTTTGTAGAATAATTGGACGAAAAATATAAAAAGAAGTAATTTAATAATACTAATTAATAAATCAAAAACGGAGACATTTTTTACTACACGGAGTATAAAGAATGATTGAAGTACCTGTTTTTTTAAACTATTTTTTTAAATAGAATAACAACTACAAGATCTTGTTAATATTTACAGAAGCATTTTTATACTGACTTGACTATAAATAATTTTTGCCTTCTTTTTAAATACTGGGCTTATTAGATACATTTGAACGTTGGCAATTATGTGGTAAGGGAACCGAATTCTCCAGTTTGAATCTAAATACATTTCTTTAAAACTCTGTAATTCTTTATTAAATAAATTATCATTAGACATTAAGTTAGAATACTTACTTTATCTTATTGCGTTATTGCCTAATACACAGTAAGTAACCGGGAGCCTCGTGCAGAATTGTTTTATTTTGTGATACATGTACGATGGGCAGGCAGGTGGACATTTTCATAATTTAATTTTTTTTAAATATTTTCACCTGACATTACAAAGTACTCGTATAATTTTTATCAAGAATAAAATAACCCAGACTTGGCATATTATGGAATATTGAAAAAAATGTAATTAATTTTAGTAGATTGGAGATTGGTTTTCACCAACAGGCATCAGTTAGTGATGATGATGCCAAGGACAAACTCACATCCTTGACCCAGTATGTTAATGAATAGTTTCTTGGAGCGTTTCTTTTTTTAGAGTTTTTAATTGTGTTTTATTTCCAGTACCTTGATGATTTTCGGAATGATTGGCCGAGTAGACTTAGCATTGTCGCTGGAAATAACTAATCAATTTTAGGCTTTCCCAGCCCGACTAGATTTAAATAAGCCTCTTATTTTTGAAATTCCTAAGCTTATCCAAAGTGTTTGAAATCGGTCTTAACATTCTACTTACATCAAACTTTTTTGAAATCTCTAAAAGAAATATTAAAACATTTATGGCAGTTAGTGCTAAGTCTAGAATGAAAACTGCAGCTAAATTTCCACGAATTTTAAGAGCACTAATTTTACTTTGATGAGTCTCTTCAGACGAATAATTATATCCTTTCATTGGCCTTCTACCCGTGTAAAATCTTACTAATTTATCAAATTTCAACCACTCATTCCCAATACCAGATTCTTGAATTGTGTTAATCCTCCTTATGATTCTATCATCAACCCAATGTTTTAAATTCCATCCACGAGGTCTTTCGAAAAGCAATTCTTTCCCCATGGATAAGTACCCAGGTTTGTTTAGAAATTTTCTTGATTTTTTCCGTAATCTCTCTACTTGACTTCTCAAAAGTTCAAGTTCATGTGCCCAACCCAAGAGTCCAATGTTATTGCATTCAGCTACTACTGGGGCGAAGGGCATGGAGATCCATCCACGTAGCTGATCCTTATGTGCCTGGACTTCATATTTGAGTACTTTATTTATCAGCTGTAACGTTATTTCATCTGGCTTGATATAATCCTTTTCGCTGTCTTGAAAAAATCTTAAATATTCGAATTCTGTCCGAGCAAACTTTCCAAACCCACGGTAAATATCTCTGTAACTACTTTCATGTATTTTGCTTATTAGTTCAAAATTAGCTGTTACAATTTCACTAAAGTTTTCAAATGGAATTGGTTCAAAAGGCAGAGTTAAAGCTTCGATGTTTTTCCCTTTGTACGCATTAGTAATTACAAGTGCAGTTAAAAGTAAACTCGTAGTCAAAAACCGAATCGATGTTTTACTATAATTCGCTGACGAGAGCAATGGGTCCCCTTGTTCAATTAGATAAATTATGTTACCAAAAACAAACCTGAAGTACGTTTTAAGTCGAACTTGAATTTTTTTAAGAGTTAAAGCATAATTTTTACTATTGTACTCTGAAGATGAAATGATACCAAGTAAAAGTCCATTTGCTGTGTAGAATATTGCAATACATATCCAGCAAGTTGAATCAAAAGCTGAAATGAACCCATTAAAATTAAAACTGCTCGAATTAAACACACCACAGCTTAAAAAAGTTAATCCATTCTCTTCCCTTTTTAATATTATTTCTTTATTAGCTTGAAAATTCACCCCAGGAAATATATTATAGCGATCACAAACTTTCCCAAAATGTCCTGGAATGTCAGTAGTTACTTGAACATGTTTGTCATTACAATGGATGTCCCATCTGAAAGTTGAATTTGGAGCAACAATTGTTTTAAATAGAATTTGGTCAGATGTAATAGAATATTCATTAAATTCCGAATCGAAAAGTTTTAAAAATGTCAAATAGTTTGGAGTTAACAATTCATTCCATTTACGAATTTCGGATGTTCCAACGTGCTGTGAAACTAAAGGTCTCCAATCGACTCCCTCATTGATTTGATTTACTAGTTGAAATATATCTTGTAATTTAGAAAGCATTCTCATATTAGTGAAATCTGAATTTGAAATAGGAAAAAGGTCACGAGTGTATGGTTTGCAATATTTACACACTAGAAATACCTTGACAATACCACAAAAATTATCAGTAACAGTAGAAGGATTGTCACATGTTTCCTCAGTTTGAAAATGTAATAAATGAGTTCCTTCATATCTTAAAAGAACAAAGTCCCAAATCTTTAAATTCCACGCTATGATGTTATATGATGGACTGGAAATCAAAATTTGATAAGTTGGTCTCGTATATTTTTCCAAGTAATAAGGAGACCGGAAAGTATTAGATTGTTTCCAAAATCGGTGAAGGAATTGTTCTGGAATGGAAAACGAGTCAGGGGAAGAGTGATTCTTTTCTGGGGGAAATAAATGAATTTGTACTTCACAAGTCCATCTGGCCCTTGTTACATGGTTTACCAAGGGAATTATGTCAGATGCAGAAGGTCTTTGTTTTCCATGAGTTATTGCAATGAATTTTGAACTTCCAAATGGAGGTGGTAGTATGTTTTGGGGCTCTGTAGCTTTTACTTGATACCATTCAAATCGGGATATAACTATTGGCTGTTTTAATTCCAATAAATCAATTCCTTGGTAATTTACTAGATGTATAAGACATTGAGAGTCTTGAAACGGGTGCAAAAATTCTTTCAAATTTTTCAAGGTTTTGAGAAACGTTGGAATTGAGTGATGATCCTTACAAAAGACAAGATGGTGGAGACTTATGAAAACTAATTGAGTGTGTAATATCAACATTTTTTTCACTTTGCTGGTCCGCTTAATGAAATGATTTTTTAGATTTTATGAGGTGTATAAAAATGTGTATTTAAAAAATTATATCGTTTTCAAGAACATTTTTGATGAATTGAAATTGTAATGTCAAGAATATTATGGAGTGAGTTGAATTGAGCTCACAGGATATGGGATTGCTGCTGCTGAATGTGTGATACTTTTTCCACTTTATTTTAACAGTTACGGTAGATTGGGTAGATATTATGGAAAAGATAAATATTATAATTAAATTCATCAATTTTAGGCAGTATTGTAAAAAATATAATGAATTTTGTAATATTTTAATCGATAACCCATTTTACCTTGTAAATATTTAATACAATGAATTCGTAATACTTATGGAGGTTTAATCAATTTTATTATTCAATTCTTACGCTACTATTACACCAAGTCTTACGTTAGTGTTATCATCACATTACATAACGCTACGTAATATCTATTTACCCGTGTACTGAATTTAACAATAAATGTATGTTGTGACCAAGAATACAAATTGAACTTGAATACAATTACTAATCAGTTTTAAAAATGTCTCAAAAAACTTCTTGTTAACACACTTTATCAGTTTTGTTAATCTTCAACTCGATTCGATTTTTATTACGTCTAGAGAAACAAGACTTGATAAAACCCATTTTAATAAGTTTCGAAAACTAAACATGTTGTATGTGGGAAATGTCTTCAACGAAGCTAAAAATTGTCTTGATTTTAGTCGACTTGTCTGGTTGGGGGATCCAAGGACTTTCACCAACATAAATTATTTATGGTTAGGCCAACGGAAAACACAGAGACTTGATCTTGGATGCTAATGAAGGGACCGTTTTTTTCACTACTTCAGACCATTGAAGTTTTTAGTTTTATTTCAATCACTATTCAAATAAAAACTCTATCCCAGGTCATCGGGTTAATTAGGCTTGTCATGTCAGGTATGCGTCCAATTAAATCAGACACTGCAGAACCTCAAAGCTACTTCCGCACATCTCATTAATGGATTTCCTTAACTTTTTTCGAATTAAATAAGTTCGTAATTTAGAATTTCTTATGTTTAAAAAAAATGATTAAAATCGTCATTCATTTTATATCAAACTGTTGGAAATTTCTAAACAAAATACATGAACAAAATCTTATTTTCACTTTCACTAAAAAAGAATTAAGATTGCACAGTTAAATCTTAGTGCACCTATTTTATAAGTAACATGGATCTCATTAAATCTCAAATTGAAAGATTGATTGATGGATATATATTTGAGTGTTTTTTTAAATTTATAAATTGTGCATCATTAAAATTGAATTAAACTAAACTCCAAATATTTTTGAGATTTTTTCAGTAATTAGTTAATTTGCATTTGGCTTAAGTGCGTTTCGAAGTTTAGCTTGACAAAAGTTAATTGAAATTGAATTGAAGTCTTTATTTTTTATGATTACGTTACATAATTTTCTACATTAGATATACGTATAGCACAAATATTAAATTTTTAAAGTATTATACCAATAGAAATAGACAATTCGTGCATATTATTCTACTTGTTTTAATTAAAACTCTAAATATAAATATCACATTGCATTCAATGTTATTCAATTTATTCAATTTTGAAATGTAAAACTAGGGTCATTCCACGTAGAATCGAATTGCCCCGTTAACACAAAAATAATCATGTTTCTTTCTTAGCCTTTTTTCATTATATTTCGATTCCCCATTGAATTTTAAGTATATTTCCAAGAAAAAAACTTTTTTTGACGAAAAGTTTCGAAATTATGAAGGAAAATAGAATTTTTGTTTCTGATTTTTTATCTCTCCAGTTTTTAATTTAACGGCATACATCTTCTATCTCAATTTACTAAGGACCTTTAGAAGAAGCCACAAAAAAAATTTCATAGAAAAATTCGAAAATTTTGGAAATTTTTAAGGCTAATTTAGGTCATTTCTGATGACCTTTTGGGTCAAAGATCTCGGTGCGCTCTATCATATTCTTAAATATTTTAGTTTCATTAAATTTACCGTTTTTAAATACATCAAATAGCGTTTTCAAAATTTGGGTACCCAGTCAGCGCAAGGAGTTACAAACATTTGAAACCTCTAATAATATTTAACATTGGTTCTTAT
>JAQGAA010002605.1:0-12341 GCA_034696425.1 Isotoma viridis | reverse complement strand
TTTATGCAGTTTGTCCTACACTAGCAATCATCATTCCGATAATTATACACGAAATCTTACCATATGCAGTTAATTTTTATGAATATTCAGTGTCACTTTTGTTCAAATGGAAATTACTTGGGATTGGGATGGCAATTAAGAATCGGAGGAATGTGGAGTTGAATTCAGCAGCGAATGACTTTAAATATAAGGTGAAAAAGCTTAAAGCGATTCAACCTTTAGGGTTTTATGCTGGGGTTAATGGATTTAATATGTTTTTGATTAAGAAGTCTACAAAAACTACGTATTATACGGTTATGGTCGACTATACGATCAATAGTTTGTTATCTGTACCTGCTGATGTATTTAGAGATATTCTGTTATAAAATGCTTTTAAGTTTATTTTAGCTGAACTTTTTGTTTAATTCCCAATAACTATCATTAAATATTAAGTAATATTTAAGTCCTTAACTCTCCTGGTCCTGGTATTCAAATTAACCTTTCCCATCAGAGAGACATATAGTAGCTTTGTACATAGTAAATCAGGTTTTGCTTTTAACCTTGCCTATCAATTGATCTGATACAATTTAATGAATTGAAATCTAAATTACTTTATTGCTTCAATGATCAAGGCTTAATGGGAAACCCTGTGTAATATTAATTAGTGCTTGTTTGTAAATGATCAAAAAATGAATAAAATCTACGAATTACCTTTATCAACTCTTCTTCATTAATAATAATTTTTGGCTAAGAAATCGAAAACTTCTTTTAAATCATAACAACGGTTTATTCAGGAAAAAACAGCAATTAATTATGTAATAACTAGTAACAAAAACAACACATTCTGTTGAACTCCATACTACTTCTACTACAATCACATACTGATTGCTGAATTAGTAAATAAATTAATTAGCTTCTAGTGAATAGGATCACACAGCAAACAAAAAAAGGTAAATCAATCTAATCCGGCAAGAGTTCGCCGAATTCGTCAAGGTGTGATGTTGCATGCAATTTTTCGGATTGTGCCCTCACATCCACATCCTCGGTAGCAGTGTCGTCAGTGGGAGCTTCCCAGAATGACCCGTAAAGTTTATCAATGAAATGCTTTTGGTAGAATTCCATCCACTGTTCGGGAGTCTTGTCTTCCATCGCAGAATTGTAGGTATATTTCATCATTTCATTGATATGGTCCAGCTCCTTACGCTACAGAAATGTAATATTTTTCAATTAAAATAAAAGGGTTTGTTTCATCAATCCTCAATACGCAATATTTAATATTAATCACTAATTAATTACCATCGAGGCTTCAGCTTCAGCAAAAGTATGGTAAATGCTCGTAATCTGATCCCTTTCCTTCATCAACCTGGCGACATTCGTCTCAATAAGACGGAGTTGCAACTTCATAGGCACTGAGTGTCGATTTCCATTGTTTCCCACAGGTCCAGTCGCACAGGCGTCATCATCGTCTTCTTCATCAACATCCGTTAGACCGTCAGGCTCTTCAGATAAGCGTCGTTCCCTTTTAACCCTGACCTTGACCTTCGCCTTCTTACTCTTCCTCTTCTGGGGTTTCGTTTTTTTAGTAATAGCACTGCTAGGACCTGGTATTTCATCATCAACAACACCAACGGAATCCGACATTTTGAAAAGCTATTGAAGAACAAAGAACAACAAAAAACAAAAAGTGTGTACTTGAATTGAAACAAACATTCAACATTTGATGAGAGTGTCGAATGTGTAATCAATTCCAAACTAACAATTTCAATTTAAAACACTTACAAAGATTCTATAAATAGTTAAATATTGCAAAAATTACAATTTACTAACTTACCTTTAATTTCCAACTTCAAATGGCTCAGCTGCTATTCTGTTTCTGTTGTTGTCTGTTGGGCTGCTCAACTGTGTCTGCTGGCGTGCAGGCTGGTGGCAGTGGTGTCTGCTTCTACCAAATCATAGAAATAGATATATTATACTAGTTAAACCAAATATTCCAATCCAACACACACAATAACTCAACTGTGTATGCGTGCTTAGCTGCGTAGTATGCATGCACTGCAACTGCAATGCAATGCAATTCACCAACCCGAGGCGCAAGGCAAGTACAAGTAGTATGACCAAAAGACTCACGAGCTGCCTTTTACCTAAAAGAATCGTTCTTTGCGCAAAAGCTATTAGGGGAGGGACCTTCTCTGAATCTCACTTTCTCCTCATTCAACATACAAGTGCTTTCACTTTTTACTGATTATCGTATTCTTTGCGATATCCTATAAGTGCTTTCTTTCACAGTTGTTTTTTGTTTTAAGATTCCTGAACTAAACAATGGTATGGATGTAATATTTAAGCATTGAGTAATAATATTATTTCATACAAAATCTCCTGTTAAACAATGCTTTTAGTTTCATTTGAATTTTTCGAAATAAAACTCGATAATACCCGAGTTCTAACCCGCGGGTAAGACGACAGTTCTTAGCTATCTTGCAATTTTACGTGAAATATGCTTTCAAATTAGTCTACGTCAATTTGTAAAACGCTATAAACAATTTAAAGCCAAAAATGCATACATTTTCATAAAAATTTAAGAGCTTGCAAAAAACCACATTTATTTTAGCAGTAGTAGTGGCTTATTAGCTATAGCCTGATTTATTAAAATTTCTCCACAAGAAGGGTTTAGTAGTACCAGTACCTCTTACTAATTTAGAAATCAGTACAGGGGAAATAAATTTCAAGTAAATTTAATATGAACTCCTTTGTTTGGCATTGATCTCATTTGTTTTGTCAAATCTTCAACTGCTTTTAAATCCACGTTTTTTCGATTCAGTTGAACATTAATGTACTTCAATTTAGGGCAGTTTGACGCAAGAAGTTGAAGACCACTTTGAGTAACCTTTAGAGAAAGAGTAATTAAAATTAATTGACAAAAATCAGCCCATTTTAAGATTGCAAGTTTCAAACCCTAAAAAATCGTTAATTAAGGGAGTGGTGGGGGTATTTTTTGTTAGGAACTCACGTTTAACTCAGATCCAGAAAGCTCCAATATTTCAAGAGTTGGGGTCATCAAACCGTATCGTATTCCAATATCCGTGAATTTAAACTCTCCTCGGCATTTGAATGACTTGAGCCCTGATTAATCAAAGCATTAATTACTAATTAGTAAACAATATTCTAAAGCTTTGTCAAGAAATATAAAAGCAAATTTTGTAAATTCACTCACATTTCATAGATTTCAAAGGCAACCCTGAGTATTTCAATTTCAAAGTAGCATCACTGAACCCATCAACACCAGCTTCAGACCAAAGGTACTCTAGTTTTTGCAAGAGTTTAGAATCTATTCCAGTTATCCCTAAGTCAGTAGCACCCTTCACATGCTCAAATGTCAACGAGTACAAAGATGACATGTGTTTAATCACTGATTGTATCTCAACGTTAGTAATATTGGCACAGGAAATTTGCAAGTCCGTAACCCAAGGATGGCATTGACGAAAGTCCATCCAGTCCATGTCTGTAAACATTTTTCCATGGAGAGTCACACTTTTGAGGATAAACCGTTGACGAATCTTGTATTTAATTTCATTCTCTTTCATAGGTGTTCTCACTTGAGACTCTAGCTCACGAATTGAACTTGGAAAAGCCCAAGAAATGTTGTCCAGATCAGAGAAATCCAAGTATAAAAATGGGACTCGGAGTTTACGAAGTTCAGTAGAAGTCTTTAAAATATTCTCAATTGTTTTCATAGGGTGAGACCCAAGTCGTCCAAGAGATAAGGGAGTCACTTCTTGACCTTGGATTCGAAGGTCAAAGTGAAACTCGCTTAGATTAAGGTTAAAGTCTCCCATCTTGTAGAACAGTCTTTGTTGAATTCTTTCATTTTGAAAAGGCTCCACAGCTACTCCAAGGGATTTTAACGTCCTGCTATTGACTTCCATAACGGAAATAACAATTGTTGCGAAATCTTCTTCAAGAGTTCTTACTCTTAGAGATGATAGTTCTGAAGCAGAGTTATCCACACCCTTCTGAGAAACATCCAAGACTCTCAACTTTCTTGAAAACATCAAAAGTAGCTTCCCAGCATCAACAATGTTTGACAAAGTCATATCCTTAATTCTAAACTCTTTGATTCTGTCTGAAACCTTCTGTAATGTTTCCTTAGTCCAACTGATCTTGGTCTTTTTGAAAGTACATCCACAAAATGCTAGCTTTGTTACTTGAGTACATAAAGTTAGCCATTTGATAAGATTTTCCTTTTGGATTTCAAAACGGTCTAAGGTAATTGAGTGGATTGAAGCTGTGAAAAAAGTCTTGGGTCCACGGGCTAACTTATTCACGAGGTATTTCTGTTGGTAACTTTTAGTCGAGTAGAATTCTGGACAAGGGAGAAGTTGACATTTTATGTTGCGCCATTTGACCTGAGTCTTCTTACAGCGTTGGACTAATTCCAAAGTTGGTCCCATTATGAAGACTGCATTGTTTAGGAAGGCGTTTGAGCAGGAGATTTGTTTATTCCAGTTTTTGCACACTTCGCGACACTGGGTACGGCTTTTGTTGTCCAAGAGGCAGGCCAAATTTTCCATGAATGATTGCTAGATAATTAGTTAGTAAGAATTTAAGCGATAAATAGGTCAAAGTTCAAAATAGAAATTGTTGTAAGAATCTATTGGTTAGTTACAGGGAGGTTTTTAAAGTTATCAACATAATTTTCAGTATTTTCAGCTCTTAGCTGAATCGTTTCTAATTCCCTTCGATAAGCCATATCCACATGTTCCTTTGATTCCATATGTGCCCCACATTGGTAAAGGACTTCAACATCGTCTTCGATAACGGGCTGCCTAAGTTGGTCGAAAATTTCAGAGATTCTTCTGAATCGGTCAGGGGTGTCCCATGGAGCGAGATATGAAGGGCCTTCTGTATCCTGTAAAGTCTTGAAGTTGGGTTTGGCTTCGTATACTGTGATTTTGCCATCCCGACCGATTTCCTTGACGTACTCGTCCACTAAATTAGATATCGCATCAGGGTTGAGAACTTTTTCGGTGCAGTTCATGTCTGACTGAGTCTTCTGTGGTTGAGTTATATTCTCCGGAAGTTCCCAGGTTGCGATGTCATCGTCATCTAAGGCATCTTTTTGTCCTTTACTGACTGATTCAGTGTTGCCTAGATTATCAGGGCCCTCTGAGTTTGTAGGAAGGCCATCAAGTTTTTCATTTGTCTGGTCTGACATAATGGGGAGACAAAAATTTGAAAGTTACACAGGGGTTTGGGTACAATGCAACTATGAACTTTGAATTTTGGAGTTGGCCTAGGTGTTTAGGACCATGTAGTCGTATTGCGTCATTGTGTGAGCACGAAATGCATTAGCCATTTATAACAAAATAAACTTTGGGGAAAGGATACAAGTGTCCATGGTAATTTTTAAAATAAAACCGGACAACGGAAACTATATAAGAGAGAAGTTAGTAGTAGTGGTACGGAGCAAGATATAGTTTGTAGACATTTTATTCATTACTCTTGGAGAAAGATATTATACAAAGATCAAACTTGAAACAACAGAGAACTCATAAATTTTTAATTGTAATTACTTTAAAAAATATTGCATAATTTGATGAGTTGACGATCGAGTGTTAATTCGGTGAAATCATGCATTTATTAGTCAGAATAATTTCCTTTTTAAACTGGTATATTAAACGTTTTAACCATGCATTTCGATGGCAGGGCCTTAAAACAATAATTTAAAATATAATCCGTAGGATATTTTAATTTAATGCATAGATTGAGAAATGGAAACTATTCCTTGCCGAGATTCCTTCCAGACTTGTTTCAGGTCCTCTCCTGACAAAGAAGGAAAATGTTCAATAGACAAAAGTGTCTCGGCTTTCTCCTGGGTGAGCACAGATCTCGCTTTCACCTCGTGAGATAGAATTCATCTAATGAGTAAATTGCTTCTGTTTTTTAGTCTAAGCACCAATGCAATATGAAATTTGAGATTTTAGAACAGTCTGTAGCTTTCATCTCTCTGTGATTTATACACAAATCTAAATGTATTCTGTTTATTTATCAATTCTGAATTTATTGCTTAAAAAGCTAAATCGTGTTTTAAGACAATTAACACTTAGCATCTACTAACTTTAGAGTGTACAAATGTTCCATATTCCAATGAAAATACAATCCGAATCAACAAATTGTATGAATATACCTGCAAATTGTATGGTACCTACAGACTAATCAATAAATTTAAATCTTATTTAAAAGTCAAATATTCATATTCATATTAACTCTTTCCATGAATATTACTCTGACTTAAAAAGCAAATTAAACACCATGATGCTTTTAGCCTATTGTAATTTTGCAAATGGAACTCTACAAAATCCATTAGCCTAGAACGGAACATGATTCACAGATTCACTCATAAATTATTTTTAGTCTAAAACTCATACCAAAAAACCTAAAAAGCCAATTTGAGATCCACCAAGCCAACCTTCCCTTTAGCCTTCCCTAAGCAAACTTAAACGAACTTAAACCTTAACTTAAATCAATCTCCAACCACTCCACGGTAGTCTCAAGGTCTCCAACCACATTAAAATTCCTAGCACAAAATTCTTATTAATACCAGTTCACAATCAACAATAACTCACATCTAAAAATGCAACTTTTTCCTCGAAAAATAAACCAGTATCATTGTTATATCTGCTTAAAATTCTCATTCCATTTCGAATCCAACAAATCATGTCTCTTATCAGGTTTAACATCCATAAAAATTTCGAACACGTTCTCAATCAAATAAAATTCTCGTCCGCTCCTCTGGTCATACTTGTACATAGAGAATAAGAACATTCACATTACATATACTATACTAAGAGGACACTCAAAAGACATATTACATCTAGAGAGACTAAAGTGGCTTGAGAGAAGAATAAAAAATGGAATTGTCAATTCGATAGGAATTGCATATGAATCCTTATTATCATCGTCATCAGCATCATCATCATCATTTCATCGTCATGACAGAACTACTATACTACCTAAAACTACTAACCAAGCCAACAAGTTAACGTTTTGCAGAGAGACTTATATAAAAAAGGGAAACTACCACTATTACCGACTATGCACCACCACGGTCTTCACTTGAGATTGTAATATTATCTAAAAAGGATTTTATGAAACTTCCATAGAATTTCCATTTGTATGAATGCATATAGTTTGTACACTCACCGTTAACCTACTTTCCCTTTTATGATGATGATGATGATGATACTAAGGATGATGATAATAATATGAAGAGTATGGGATATAGTATTAAATGGTGTAACCGAATGAGTGATTTTGTTCCGTGGTTTATACTAAACTGATAAATCTACGAGGGATTCTTTGTATCATTTCATATTTTATAAGGATAATAATGTATATATGTTCATGGATCTTCTATTTTCTTTGAATATGGTAAAATGGTCATCAAAGGCTCGTTTTTTTCATCCTAGTTGGCAATATTTCTCTTGGCTCTCTTTTGTGTCTTACTCTTCGGGGTCTGTGTAGTCATAATCATAATGGAGAGGAATGAAGAAATGCTTCAGAATCATTTTTCTTTTGAGGATAAGATACTTTATAGCTCAGGTTTGTTAAGCCAAGGGCTTTTTTGCCTGTTAAGCAGATCAATTTGAGAATTTTATTTGAAGTTTAATATTAGAATGCTTTAAGTGTGTTGAACTTTCAAAGATTTAGTTTTTAGTCAATTTTAGGAAGAATTACATTGTGGTGATTTTGAGGACTAAAATAAGTTCATGAGACAATTAAAAATTCGAGTAGTAAGGACATTTGTAAGCTTTCCTCTCTCTATAGACTGTCCATTTCAACCTGGATGTAAGGAAGCTATAATCCAAGGGAATATAAACTCAGTTTTTTACAGTAATTTATAATATTTCTGTACTTTTACATAATTCAAAATTATTTCTAATTTCATTCATTTATAATTATAGTAATTTATAAGTAAAATTAATTTATAATTAGTTTCTATTTCCATAAGTTTAATTCTTCATTTATATTCCTTTCCCCTGACCCAGTAATTGAGATCAAAGTAAGTAGTTTAGTATAATTGTTATTGCATAGTCTTCATCTTCATTTAAATAAACTAATCGAAACTCTAAGCAAAGTAAAAATTAGCATTTGTAATAAAAAGCAATGAACTTCCATTAAAACAAACCTTGATCCAAGTGTTGGATCAATTAAAAACACTTAAGGAATATAATTCACGGCCAAGCATAACCTTTATACAGATATGTCTCCTTTTAACTTCCATTAACTCTCATGTTCACAAATTAATATACAATTAACTCCTTCACTTCAAAACATAACACACACTAAGGACAATTTAGGTTATGAAATTCATATAAAAATTCATATAGTGTATAAAAGTCATCACAATATTAATTCAATAATCCTGCTGACTTCCCCCTTATTTGACCTTCAGGGAGAAACCTTTTACATACAAAAAAAAGCGTGGGTATGCTTATTCAACAGTAAAAAATTATGCAAGGGGCTGCATTATATAAAACATACCTAAAGTTATATACTTAAAAAATTACCTTGTGCAAAATCAAACACACCTGCTGCTGCCTTTGCCCTTAAGATTATAATATTTCCTACAATTACTACTACTACTGGCACATATGGCTAATTGAGGGACTCACTGCAAACTCGAAGAGTTTCATGCTTCAAGCTATTTATTAAGCACTCAAAGGAACAAACAACATCGAAAGTTCGTAACAAATAGTAATGATACGTTCCTAGTGCTAGGACGTATAATGTAAATTTTAATTATGAATGGAATATGATATATGAAATGTTTTTGAGGATGTGATGATGATGATTTTGTTCCAATAGAGAAGTCTTGTCAGTCGAAAGTCAGTCTCAGTCATAGTTTGCATTCGCACTTAGCAATTTATTTAACTTTGTGTTCTATAATAATAGCTGCAAGGGAACTCTCATCTCAACCAGTTCTTCAACAATTTCAAGTATCAATAATCTCAAATCTATGAAGCACTTCAAAAACACACTTGTTATCTACCAGTAGTAGTGGTCTCTGTACCTTGTACCTACTGCATGTTTGCGGTGTAACTACATGGTAAGTTAGCAAAAGCCAATTGTCATAAAAATACAAAAAATATTATGCACATGGTGGTTAGTTAGTGTTGGACAATTTGTGGTAGTGATATATTACATACAAAGTGATGGGATCTTTGTGGTGATGTTTCGCAGTGTTTTTTAGAGAGTTTATAAAATTGTGCTGAAGGCCATAATAATATTTATACTCATGCCGATATACATAACAGCAAGTTGAAGGAATAATTTAATAAAATAAAATTAAAGTTATTGTTGTAAAGTCAGAATGCAAGTGGCTACTCTTGATATTGAATTTTTAAACTGTTTTGCAGCATAACAATTTGAATTTTTTCACTAATTTTTAAAAAGATTTAGCTACATGCGTTCAGTATGAAATGACTTCCAGGTTACAAGTTCTCACGTTTGTTTTCTTCATTTCTAAGGACTAAACGAGAAACTACTTTAGAAAATTAATCCCAGTTGTAATATTGAATACCCAGAAATGGTACTCTATTTACCAGACATAATTCTGATAAATTTGCTTAATTAGTTGGTTTTTGTGAAATAATATTAGCGAAGTTATGAAACGAAGTAGAGCTTGCGGCTTCTTTATACATTTTTTTATAGTTAGACGCTTTGAAACAAAAATATAAAGAAAAACATCCAACAGTAGTAAAAATATTACTGAGAATTAATCCTGGAAATTTTTTTTTTCTTTTTCTCTCTCCAGTTTCAAAAAGATAAAACAAACCTAGAGGGTGAATACTAGGAACAACTACACACAGGTATGTTAAAGTGAGTCCCATCTAACTCAAAATGTCAACTGGATCAAAGCTAAAGTATAATATTATTATACAATTTCATAAGCATTTTTATTTTTTATACCAAGTTAAATCCCTCTTCGCCCTCTTGGAATATAATAAGTCTCGGGTAGTAAATACCAGTAAAATGTCAAGTTAGACAAGTGAAAGGTAAAGAGAGTAAAGACTGAGGGGGCGATTACGTGAAGAGCTACGGTAAACAAAGTCATTTCTAATAAGACTTATGAAATCCATTCGTACCCACTACTACTACCAATACTACGAACAAACTACCCAATCTTTTATGCAAGATCCTTTCCTCCAACTCTAGAAAATGTAATTTGCAATTTTCCGTGCTTGGATGACTCTACTTGATTTTAAGAAACTTAACTGCACACGAAATACATAATATATGTAACTTTAGCAAACCTAAAACTATATTATATTCCATTCTAGACAGAATATTGATATCGAAAATCCAACCAACTAGACAATGGACACACCTACAAGATACTACATGATATTTTGTTCTACAACACTGTATTATTTCCCTTAATACAATACCCCAAGCTTATACAATTTCTTCGGTTTTAGCACTCGTGGGTTTCCTTCCGGTGACATACTTTAGCATTTCATTCGCAATCCACGTACATCATTTCCTTCTATAAAATATCTCTATTCAATCATGTTATACAAGTTTTACTTACTTGGAATTTGCTTCAAGTTTCGTATTCCATTTTCTATTATAATCTCTCTAAAGAAAATATAATTTTTAAATTCTAGGTTCCACTTCAGCTCAAAAGAGCCTTTGTCTCCTACAGTGAAGGCATCAAGAATAGATTGCTAAAAAAAATAATAACCCTTTCCCAGAAGACTCGGATGAACCCATAACGAACAACAAATATATATCTACTATATAGGTCCTCAAGGCTTCTAAGGATATTTGGGTATTCTTTGTGTCATTCCCATCACAATCTCAATCATCATCATCATCATCATCATCATCATCATTGTCATCGTCATCATCAGAAAAAAAAATCAATCCAAAGTAATCATCTATAATATTCGTTTCCATCTCTTTTTATTATACAATAAGAACCTATCGTCAACTAAAATCCAATCCACAACCGAAAAAACCGAAATACAATACCTACCAGTGAAATAACATCATACCACCACCAACTTCTACCACTTCTATTACTATTATTCCATTAACTCCAGGGAGTTTTTAGGAACACCGAACTCAGCGTTAAAAGCGTTCTCATTCCCTTCAGTCAGTGTCAGAGTACCCTCTACCCAATACTACAATCTTGGCCTGGCTTGGCTTGTGTCTTGCTGGCCTACTTCTTCTACCTCGTCGGTTTCACCCAGTGTACACACTGAACCGACTCTCAAGCTAAATTTCCTATTCTACCCGGATCCTAGATCCTACTACTCCTACTCCCTTGGTACACACACACACACATCTCTCTCCAACAAACTCTAGCACCCAAGCCAAGAGTTTCCCTTCTGAATTTCTTCCAATATAATAATATAAAATAATACTTTTCGCGATGGTAAAATAGTGTGAGTGAAAGTGAAGTAGCCCGGGTGTTTTCTTTCATCGTGCTTCTAGCATGAAATAAAATTGAGGAAGAAGAACGAGAAGAAAAAAAATCGCATGCAGCAATTCCTATACACTAGTGCAAGCAAACTCAACCTGTATAATAAAAAGGAACACACACACACTAAAGACTGTGTATATATCTACATAGGTAATATTGTCTAAGTAGCGTACTCTTGGCATTCAATGTTCAATAGGATTGGAGAAAGCACATCATCCCCATCATCACCACTACCACCACTATCATAATCACCATCATCATCATAACATAAAATAGACTTTCTCTTTTACAGTCTTGGAGTTTACAAGTTCGAAACTGTGTGTGTGTAGAAATCCATGCTATCCAGCTTTAAAAAAAGAAATCTCTTTGAGAATTTACTTTGGTAGAAAAGTAACTGGTAAAACTGTAACCGTAACCTACAGAGAAAGAACATCCTCTCAGTCTTCAAACTCTTAGTCCTTTTTCCTACATAATAATAATACCAAATCGTATCGTCTTTCCTTACTTGTATTTGGCAGTGTGTACTACTACTACTGTGTAGATTTTCCTGTATCTAAAGAAAACCAATACAAAACTGCTAGAATTACAGTCTAAGGTAGTAGTAGCAAGTAGGACCTACAACTCTTTTAGGTAAGGCTGCATGTGAAAGTGAAACTGCGTGGTAGGTTTATAGGTAAAAGTGAAAGTCTCTTGGCGGTGTGAGTTACTACTTTCTCTAGCTGTATTTCTATCCACTACTACTACTGGATTTACAACTACTACCACTACCACCAAAACTGCCAAGCTTAGATTCAACATTTAGAATCACAATCAGTCTCATATTCAGTCTAGTGTACCAAAAGCCTCAGCTCTGGAGGGTACTACTAACTACTAC
>JAQGAA010002604.1:0-12341 GCA_034696425.1 Isotoma viridis | reverse complement strand
AAATTTCTGAAATTTTCAGACCTTTCAAATGATATGCCACATGCATATATTATAATATATTTAGTTTGAGTGACCTAGGTCATGACCCTGAAGGAGTGGTCTAATTTGCCCTATTAACGAACTTGACCTTCCTTTGACCTCCTAAATAATATCTGAAATCAGATTTCGAGTTCGAAAGTTAGAGCACCAACGGACGGACAGACAGACGCGAGCAATCCTATAATGGGTTTCACCCATAATAATTAAAAAATGAACTTGAATATGGATTTGTAAAACTTAAGAAGGTTTTCCGCTGTACTAAGAAACTAAATACAACCGATGTAATTTCTTACCATATTTTTTCTTAACTTCAACATAAAGTTGTGCATATTAAATAACATATCTACATATTTGTTATCTAATCTTGTTGATTTCATTTAGAAGATTTTCACACAATTCCTTTTATCACTAATTTAAAAAAACTTTGATTTACGTAAACATTTTATGCAATAAGAATTAGTAATTCATTATTATAAATTGCACAGAATCGAATTAAATGCTGGAATGCCTGGTTAAAACAGCTAACAATTTTTTCAGTAAATACGGTAAAGTAAATAATAATCTTAAATATGTGTTACGAGTTACCTGACAAATTAAGTACAAATACATGGTCAAGTACATTTGCGGTAATTGCAACTGACAAGAAAACAAAAAGGCAAGTTGAATCCCAAATTGTTATATAAAATACCTAAAATTTATTATTCTTGCAGTTTTCGAAATAATTAACAGTCTTTTAAATAATTTTTACATTAACTTTGAGTAAAAGCATTGCATTTTTGCCTGACGGTTATTAAATAAGTAGGACGTCAAATCACAAATAGTATATTGCTGAGACCAATAATCCCTAATAAAGTCAGATCCCTTTTCTGCTATCATTATTGTAGGAGCATTAGTATTTGCGTTGACTATTACTGGCATTACAGAAGCATCGATTACTCTCAGACCTTTGGTTTTTAATACTCTTAGCTGTGAGTCAACAACTGCGGTTTTGTCTGAACGATGTCCCATTTTACAGGTACCGACTGGATGCCTATACACATTTAATGGTTAATATGTCAATTCATAAACCCTTTGATTACACTGGAAATGTTATACTTTTTTAACTTAAGTAACTAGTACTTACCAAACAGTTGTCAGAAGTGTTCTCACGGCGCACTCCCAATAAGCATCTGACCTAAATGCAACTGAACCACATCCATCAACAGGAACATGGGATAAGCTCGAGTTTAATTTCCTAAATGGTGAGGTATTCTCCATTAATTCAATGATAACCTTCACCCCTTCAACTAACACTCGAACATCATCAGGATGGCCAAGGTAGTTTGGATCAATGGCTGGTGGCATATTAGCATCTTTGCTAATGAGACGAATCTGGCCAACACTTTTTGGTCTTACTAAAGCCACAGATGCTACAACAGCATCTCTCCCCATATAAGGATTTACAAGGGATTCGACAAATCCTAGTTTAGTTTTGGAAGCTCTTGAGAATTGTTCTGGAAGGGATTTGTATATTCCAATAGGTGTGAAATAAAATTGTATGTCTGGCCAGTCTAGTCCTGTACGTTTTACTTTCTCAGAAGATAAGAATGCTTGTCCAATGACACCATTTGGTGCAGTTAATGGCCCTAAAGGGTTTAATAATTTTTAAACCATAAGCGTATGTAATAAATTGCAGAATTACAAACTTTAAATGCCATTTAGGTGCAATTACCTTTTCCGTGGACAAAATAATCCCAAAGAACTTGAAAGTTCATATCTCGATCTGGAATGAATGATACTGGCTTGTCCAAAATGAAAGGAGGTAGAACATTCATTACATGATCAACAAGATTCTGACCGACTGGAAGATTAACTCTTGGAGGAATCTGTGAGAAACCAAATAATATTTTTCTTATTTTGGCACACATCGAAATTTATTGCACTTATGCGGCTGAAGTCAACAAAATACGAACTTACGCCATGAGACAACAAGTGATCTTTTGGCCCAATTCCAGATAGCATCAACACATGAGGTGAATTTATAGCTCCGGAACTTACAATAACTTCTTTCGATGCTTTAGCGAATCTTTTCTTCCCGTGACGATTGTACCAAACTCCTGTCGCTCGATTCGAACTATCCAGCTCCAACTAGAAAGATGATTATTAATGATTTATATAACTAATATTAATGTTTTCTTAGAATTTCCTCGGATGTAAACTTTTTTATATGTTAGATTTTTTACTTTGATTGCTTGTGAATATCTGGAAATCTTTAGGTTATGGCCTTTTTGGACTCTTCTCAAAATACTGGCATAAGTACCCCATCGTTCTCCGTTGTTTTGTGTCACTTCAATCTCACCGAATCCTTTGAAAGTAAATATTACATGTTTATTTTATAGATATCAACACAGATTGCCCATGGTTTTCTAAAATAAAAGTATGTACCTGAAGTCTGAGGTCCATTTGCATCGATTTCATCCAAATCCAACAGTTCCTTACCAGCATCCGAGAATTCTTTGTACAACGGAATCCATTCCCTGTTTTCCACGTGCAGGAATCCATACTCTGAATCTTCATAATGTTTTTCTGTAAATTAAAGCATGTATCAAGATTTTCCTATGCCACCATCAGTATAATTAATTAATAGAATAATTCACAGAATATTACAAACTGATTTCAGCTTTCAACTTCTAATACATTACAAATTCTACTTACTGTTTTTCTTAAATTTTCCCTTATATTTTGAAATAGACTTTTTAAAATAAGGAATCAAATTTTCATAGTTCCAGCTAGGATCCTGAGTCAAATTGGCCCAATTTTCATAGTCTGTGGGATGTCCTCTCAAGTATAACATGTAGTTCAATGTACTCGAACCTCCAAGGACCTTTCCTCTGGGCCATTGTAGGACCTATTGATTTCAAGTCATCATACTACTGAATGCTTTATTCATTCAGAGAAATTACTCCTACAATGCTACATGCTTTTTTATAATATAACATTCTTATTGCGTATCAAAACAAACAGACTTTTTTGCATACGAAAACAAGGAACTTAACTTGACTCAAAAAGTTGTTTTTTAGTTAATAAATTTGTAGCAAACAAATCAAAACAATCTTGTTTTGGTATTCTCTGCTACAATTAGAAAAATACTGCACGGCCTACCTAAGCAAAAACATGCGGAATGCATAATGTAGGAACAATATTATAATTATAAAGTTATATAACACTTATTAGATAAGTAAGCACGAACACAATTCAATATTTAAGTTTGTAACTTCCTCGATTTTATAAATTATAATGTCCTTCTTCCTACCTTTCTAATCAAATGTTATTGACATTTCTAATATCTCATATTGATTCATTTGCATGGGTTATGCTATTACTACAGCTAGTAAGAGTCTTACAAGGAATTTATTTCCTTTTTGACAGAGCAAAAAACTAATATGAAACCTAACTGTACAAGTTACTTGAGCCTGAGACTTTGTTAGTTTCTAGTTGCTTACTTGGTTTTGAAATCCAATACAAGCATTTCTTTGTGGAACGGTTTCATATAGCCAATCCGTCGAAGTATGTCCTAAGAGATCTACCGCAAGCAACGGTACCGCATTGAGGGGGCTTGGATCACCCCCAGCTTCTAGTAGTAGTACCTTTAGTTCAAAACAATTTAAAGCATTGAATTTCAAAAGGTTACATTAGGTTAAAACGTATAAACGATGGAAAACTAAAACTGACCTTGCTATTTTTTGATAAACGATAAGCAACTACCGCCCCCGCGCTGCCAGCCCCCACTGTAAATCAACGAAAATAGGTGATTATTTTTGGATAGCAATTAAAAAATATGGGCTCATGCATATATAATTTGCCCTATTTGAAATTCTGATATATGCTTCTTACTCACCAACAATAAAATCAAACTCTTCCAGACCATCAATCTCGAACACACTTCGTACATAGTCCCTGAGGTAACTCACAGTTCCAAAAATAGAAACAAATGGGGGCACTCCAAAAAGGAGACCAATCATCATAAGTCGACCAAGCATTTTTAACCACAGCAGGTATTAAAACTATAGTACAACTTATGAAACTTAAACCATAATATTAGTAATGAAGTTGAACTTCCACTAGGGTAATTCACAATTTAAAAAATTACAATATTTTACTAAGACAGACAATGCACTCTTCATGACTCGAAGTTCCAGGAAACATTGTGGTCAGGTTTCATACGATTATCTCATTTGTTCAATCTAGCACCGTAGATTCTTGAGGTTTTTTTATAAAAATATTCTAGCGTTGGAAAGAGATATGAGAATAGATTACCAAGAAATGAATGGTAGAACTTGTTTGTGACTGGACAGGTTTCAGGAATAAAAAATGCTCGTCTAGTACGGCGTAAATGGAAATACCTACAATTTATCACAGTGGGACAATTCCAGGTTAAGGTTTTAGCAGCTATAATCTCAATAAAAATCAATGTGTGGAATAAGAAGTCTTAAAAGCAACTGATGCTGGCACTTAGTTTAGATTAAGAAGTCGCAATAAAATGGAATCTATCTGCAATCTGCAATGAAATGATTGTAAGAGATGAATTCAACAAGTTATACAAATCTCATCATTGCGTATGCATATAATATACGGTTCATTGTTGGGTGAACATAATGACAGTTCAGGCATTAAAAGTTTGTATATTTCAACAATGCTAAATTACATTGCAGAATTTTAGACCAAAGGAACATTTTGCTATGCATCACTATTCACTACTATATAGGTAACTTTATAGGTAGATAGCTTTGCATTTACCTTTGCAGCCCAGAAGGCTTAGAACCTAGTGCCATACATTCTATACTTTTTCATTTTCAAATAGAAGATATAGTAAAATCTGGGTACAGGGGATTCTTTACTGATGAAAAATAAACAATAGATTTGATGGCATTGAAGCTAGGTTTAGGCTTAGCTGAAGAATTGCACTTACACATTGGTATTTAAGATTATTAAAATGTTATAATGCTGACTGTATACTCGATCTCTTAACCTGTTACAGCTAAATAAAAAATCTAGTTGACCTAGTAAAAGTAAAAATTGCTCTTAAAATAATACTCTGTGAAAAAAGTTAATTTTTTGTGGATTGAAGTAGGTCTTACTTTTTTGTTATGACTGGTTTTTTATCGAGTATTTTTATTAGGGCTAGTAGCATGCATGCAATTGTTTTTGATAAAAACAAATTAATGGATGGTTAAATAAATTATAATTGTTGTGGAATATAACCGGTATAATAGCCGCCTTCTACAAAGCTGCATAAAACCAACAGTATTTTTATAAGAAGCATAGCAAGATAATTTATTCATATTTCATACATCTTAATGCTGACTTGATCGACTTGATGCATGATTTCAGGAAGTAACTATAATTATCATATTTATTTTAAATATAGGATTAATTAAAATTTAAGCGTGTTTTTTTAAAGTTCAGCCGTACAAAAGAATTTTGTGCCGTTTAATTTTCTGAAAATATTTCTTTGATTTGCATAAATGTTGTAAAATCAAAAAGTCAATTAGTAAACAAATTAAGAAACAGACGTAAACAATTTAAAATTTAAATGACATCTATAATCATAACTAATTTGCCGTTGTAACCTAATTTGTGAAGGTGATTTAAAAATCATTGTCTTCAGCGTTTAGTGTCTATTGCTATGCAAATTAGATAAGAGAAACAATGCAAGAATAAGAAGAACTTTGCGTGTGTCATGGCACTTTACTTCATAATCATCATAACATTTTTCAACACTTGACAGTACCACATTATTCCCATCACCAGACTGTGAGACATGTGTCTTCAGATTAAAAATAAGAGTTAAATTCAGATTAAAAACTAATAGTTTAAACTTGGATTAAGACACAGGAGAGGAACAATTAATGATTATGATTAGAATATAAATACTTGAAGTATATAAATAAATACATTAAAATATTCAGTTAGGAATTTACAAGTATATTAAATAAATACAAAGCCACCAGTTTCTTCCTTAAATAGCCTTGAAGTGTTCTTGTAAAAATTAACTTTAAACTCAACGAGGATTACAATTTTGCGTGCCATTTCTATTTTATTTATAATAATGGAACATGACTCTTCAACTTTTTATTATACCATTTGAGAATAAAAACATTTCTGGAAATCCCTATCTAAAAAGTGTTCAATTTTATCACAAACTAGAAATTGTTCTGACCAGTATTGACGTATAAAATGGGCTCCTTTTTCTCCAATCATTATAGTTGGGGCCATAGTGTTAGCATTTACTATAATAGGCATTATGGATGCGTCGACCACTCTTAATCCCGTGGTTTTCATTACTCTGCAATTAAAATTAACGAATAAAATTATCGAATGCAATCTATTGTCTACCGCAATCATCGGTTAAGTTCACCTCATCAAAAATTCAAAATAATATGCCAATAACACAACACTCATTTAGATTTAACTATTATTTATAGAAGGATTTGGAAAAAAAGGCCAAACCACTCCGTAAAACCTTGTACGTCTTAATGAAAACCCATATACGATTAAATCAGTAAGTAATATAAATACCCGTAACAATGCAGTGTGTTTTAAAATAAATGTCTTATTTTACAGCATATAGACACCCAAGGTTTCCTTAGTCATTATTAGCACTAACAAAAAAAGCCAACAACTAACACGAACGCTTTTGGAAAATTGCATGTCATCATCATCAAATACATTATATTAAAACGATTACAATGTCTCAGTCAGCATTATCTAAGATCTAAGATTCTTCATTGTTATTAAACGCAAATACTTCTCATGCATGATAATAATGTAATTGTATTTTTAAAGTTAAGAGACACTATTTATTGAGCATTACTACTGCCCAAATCATGAACCAGTAGTACAAAAACTGACCTTAGTTTAGTATCAACTACTGCAGTCGGGTCACCTTGACTTCCCATTTTGCATGTTCCTACAGGATGCCTGTGTACAGAAAATACATTAATTGTATACACATTTCAAATTCGTTTGCGGAGGTTAATGCTGATTGACTTATAAAACCAACCAAATTGTCATGGTCCACTGTCTTGCAAAACACTCCCAGTAATCATCACTTCTGTAAGAATGTTCTTCACATCCTAAAAGTTGTTTCATTTCTAAGCGAGCATTCAGGGCTTTGAAAGCTTTGGCGTTTTCAGTAATGTTCAGGACCTTTTTAATTGCTGTGAATTTAGAAAATAACAGAACGATTTTTTTTACTAATTTCATAAGCTATTTTGTTTTGAAACTTTTTTTTGATGCCGTATGCAATATACCTTCCACAAGAGCGTAAACGTCGTCTGGATGTTCCAAATATCTTGGATCGATTAGTGGGGGCTCGAAAGGATTTTTACTTTTCAGTACGATATTTCCTCTGCTTTTTGGTCTAACTAATCCCACCGTTACAAAAAACCCATCTTTCCCAATATGAGGGTCTAATACTGGTTTAAGACTGCTAGGCCGAAATTTCGCAGCCTTGGATAATGTACTGCTCATTGTTTCAAAAACTCCAGAGGAAGCGAAAAAAGTCTGAGTGTCAGGCCAATCAATTCCAGTCTCCCTGACTTTGGATGACGAGTAAAAAAGTTGAGAATGCAGAGCATTAGGAGTTGTAAGAATACCTGCAGCCATTCAAAATAATAACTTTTATCGGTTAAAAATTCCAGCATTATTTATTGTAAATAAAAAAATAATTCTTAGTTAATTCATAAATAGGTTAATTAATTAACCTTTCCCGTCTTTGAAGTAATCCACAAAAACACTGGGCACTAAGTCCCTGTCAAGAACTAAAGATTTGGGTTCATCAATTACAAAAGGCATTAACGGGAAAAGTATATGATCTTGTAAATTTTTTCCACAGGGTAAATCCACCTTCGTTTTAATCTGTATACAAAATTAAGACCCTAAATTTATTAATAAACAGAGAACACAATTAAATTTTTCCCGACAGGTAGGCTATCGAAACCGTGATGGGATTTCGTCGTCAATTTAGTGTGACAAATTTTTTATGCACAACACGGTTCCATAACCACAGAATAATAAATGCTCCTGTAATAATGGGCACTTACGCCAATAGACTGAAGCTCAGCTTTAGGGCCAATCCCTGATAACATCAGAATTTTTGGCGAGTTAACACTCCCAGCACTAATTATAACTTCCTTTGAAGCTTTAGCAAGTTTCCTAACACCATGATGGACATACCAAACACCCTCTGCTCTGAGATTTTTGTCAAATTTAACCTAAAAGAACAAAGAAAAACTTTCAAAAGTTATGTAAAAGTGATTGAAAAGCTCAAATAGAGAAAATGTTGTCACACTTTAGTGACATATGAAAATCTTGAAATCTTTATGTTAGATCTTTTCTCCAGTTGTTGAATTATAGCAGCATATGTCCCATACCGCTCGCCTTTGTTTTCCAGAGTTTCAATTATTCCAGCCCCTATCAAAATGTAAACGATACTGTTGTTAATTTACAAATCATCCAGGCTTACCAAGTATTTTTATACTGCTTTCGAAATTCCTCTAAAAACTAACCAGATCTTTGATGGGCATTTACGTCAATCTCAGGAAAACCAAATTCTGTAGTTGCATCAAGAAACTCTCGTTGCAAAGGAGCCCAAGACCTCGCCTCAATGTTTAGAAAACCGTAGTCAGATTCAGCATAGTGTTTTTCTGTGACAAATGTTTGCAACTCATAAAGGGTAATTTTAAATACGTTAATGTACAATTCATGATGATATATTAAATCAAAAGGCCTTACTATTGTTTTTGTACAAGCCTTTATAAGACTTGATTGATTTCGTGAAAAATGGTAAAACATTTTTGTACGACCATTCATCATCTTGGGTCAAGTTTCTCCAATTTTCAAAATCAAGTGGGTTACCACGAAGATACATAAGGTAGTTTAACGTAGTAGAACCTCCAAGCGTTTTACCAGCGTTCCAACTAGATTGATTGTTTGTCAGCCCCAAGCATCCATGCTTTTGTGGAACTGTCAGGTGTTTCCAGTCTGTTGATTCGATTCAAGAGCATTAGATCTCCAACCTTTGATGCTCAAGTTTTTAAAACCAAAATAAATATTGGTGCCTTAATTTTAATTATATTTCATAATCTGTTCAAGGACCAGCATTACGTTTACGTTACATTTAAAAATAGCAACTGAATTCTCTTTTTTTAGTTTATACTGGTTTGTATTATGAATCATTATAATTTTTTAATTTTAAAACTTCAAAAAGGATCAAAGGTGCTGGATCTAAAGTAGGAGATCAAATTAATATCCGTATGGTACCTGTTGATTCATGACCAAGCAAATCTACTGCAAATCCTGGAATATGATTTAAAGGTGAAGGATCACCCCCAGCCTATAGATAGATAGATAGATTGCCTTTATTAAAATGTCTTTCAACTATCAAATTTTGCACGTTAATACAAATTCTTGGTTTTCAAATAGTGGCATGCCTCAAGTAATAAAACTTTGATATTCTTGTTTGTAGAAAGCCTTTTCGCAACAACACTCCCTCCAGCTCCAGAGCCAACTAAAGTCAAAAGAGACCCGGAGGTTAATCTTGATTTGCAAAACAACATTTAACAAAAAAATTGTAATTATAAGATGGCAAATCTTACCGACAATGAAATCGAAAACAGGATCACTTCCACTTTCAAGTTTAGTTTTTAAGTAATCTGAATAGTAATTCACGGTTCCAAAGAAATACACGATCCACGGGAGGGTGGTGGCCCCAATAATAAAGAAAATTCTAATGATGAGCATTTTGTAACCCAGTTGGCCTAATAAATCAAACAACAAAAAAATGCTAGCCAAAACAAAGTTAGACTTATGCTCAACTAAACTTATTGAGTGTTACTTGCAAACCCATAAATTGTACAATAAGCTTGGAGTTTACCATTATCATAACATACAAACAAAAGGGACAAAAACACATCTTGCATATACAAATAACTTACTAACAACTAATGCAAGAATGACTTTTTTGTATTTTTTCCTTTATTTTTTCAACATGTTTTTAATTCAATATCACCTTTGCTTATTTTCACGTGGCAAAAAAACATTATAATTACATGGGATAGGTGTATTTTGTTTAAAATGTGACACTGTTCATTGAATAACATTTTCAATCGGAACAAGGTTAATTTCAGCATTTTAAATAATATCTTGTTTATAATCTTCAATCAACGTGCTTCTAACGTGTGCATTTTTATTTGCATCTGCTATTAATCTAGAAGTAGGTTGAATTCTTTTATCCATATAAAAGTCCTATCATTGTAAATATTATTGTCATTTTTTATCCTTTTACTTACACCAATAAAAATTCCAAAATCATATAAATGTCTATTTATCTTGATTGCATAAGTTTTATTTTGTAACCGGTTGTTTACAACTATAAGTTAGCTATAAGTCAGCTAAACATCTTTTATAGTTTTTAATATCTTATACTCTGTGTAGCTCTTCTGAGCTTGAAAAATATTCTTAAAGTCTTACAATTATATATGATCAATATATTATTAAGGGCAATCAAGGGAACATTATTCTATTACCTTGCAACAGCCAAGATAACAGATAGAGTCTTATTGGTAGCAAAAATACCACTCACAAAATAGAATTACTTGTTATTATTAAAAGAAACGGATCCTATATATTATCAGGCTTAAGAGAATAGGAAATTTTATACTGAATTGAATCAATAGACTGAACATTAACTTTAAACTTAAAAAAGGTGCTATTGGAAGGATGTGAACACACAGAATGAAATATTTAAGTGATAAAAATAACTAGTTAAGTAAGAAAACCCACGATTTACGATAACTGAATTAAATTTATGGAATTTTGAATATTTGCAAAAGTAAGATTGTACAGGAAATATTTCCTGGATATCTTGCTGAGCCTCTTGACTAACTGAAGGTCACGGAATTAGTAAAATTCACAACAGGAAAATAACATTAAAAGAATTGCATGACTACATTAGGGTTTGGTAAGTTTGGTTACGTGTGTGAATATTTTCCACTGAACTTCCGTATACAAATTGCATTTTCCATGCTATTTCTTCACGGAAAATAGAAGCATTGTCTACCCTTGAATTATATTATCTCATCTTCATTCTATCTAAAAGTCTCATTAATTGATTTTTTATATATAGTATATAGTCATTTTAATAGTATTTGAAAGGATTTTACGAATGTTTGGTATTTAAATGCACTATTTGTGTGAATTTGTATTTACTAGCCACCCGCGCGACCTCTGGTCGCATCTATTCAATAAATGCAATTAATACTGTAAAAACAACCAAGAATTTTTTGCGACCAGTAATCAAGGATTTTTCTTCGCGATTAACTACCAATTATTTTTTTTGCGATTAGTTACCACGGAATTTTTTCGCGACCAGCGACCCAGAAATTTTGTAACGAATAGCTACCTAAGATTGTTTTCGCGATTAGCGAATTTTAATGCCCCAAATATTATAAGAAAAGTACTTTTCTTTAAAGTAAATGAGGTTTAATATGTTTACGATTTTTTAAAAGTCCAAAATTTTATAGGAAAAGTACTTTTCTAAGAATTAAAGGAGATCCTAAATAGTAAAGACATTTTTAAAGCTCCAAATATTATAAGAAAAGTACTTTTCCTTAAAGTAAATGAGGTTTAATATGTTTAGGATTTTTTCAAAGTCCCAAATATTATAGAAAAAGTACTTTTAATAAGTCAAATGAGGTCATAAATAGTAACGTCATTTTAAAAGACCAAAATATTCTAAGAAAATTCCTTTACTTATAATAAATGAGGTTTAATAGGTTTAGGATTTTTTAAAAGTCCCAAACTTTATAGGAAAAGTACTTTTCCTAGAATTAAATGAGGTCCTAAATAGTAAAAACATTTTAAAAGACCCCAATATTCTAAGAAAAGTACTTTTTCTAGAATTAAATGAGGTCCTAAATAGTAAAAACATTTTAAAAGCCCCAAATAATATAAGAAAAGTACAAAGTCCCAAATTTTATAGGAAAAGTACTTTTTCTAGAATCAAATGAGGTCCTAAATAGTTAAAAAATTTTAAAAGTCCCAAATATTATAAGAATAGTACACTTCTTTAAAGTAAATGAGGTTTAATATGGTTAGGATTTTTCCAAAGTCCCAAATATGATAGGAAAAGTACTTTTCCTTAATCAAATGAGGTCCTTAATAGTAAAAACATTTTAAAAGCCCCAAATATTCTAAGAAAAGTACTTTTCTGTCAAGTAAATGAGGTTCAATATGCTTAGGTTTTTTTCAAAGTCCCAAAT
>JAQGAA010002603.1:0-12343 GCA_034696425.1 Isotoma viridis | reverse complement strand
TATATAAATTAAGCACTGTATTTCAGAGTCTATTAATACCTATCGTACGATATATTTGGTACTGGTACCTGAAAATAGGGTAAGGAAAAACAATCTATCAGCTTATTAAACAGTTTTTCGCAGTCATCGCAGTGATCTAATTTTTTTTTTAATCTGGGGTTTTCAGCAATTTTTCGCAAAAACATTATACTATAAAACTATGTTAGATAGCAAAAATAAACTAGTCAGTGGAATTGTAAGGGCTGCCTCTCCTGTAGAGAGATCTCAAGTTGAAGGACTGGTTAAGAATATGCAAAACCTAACGGAGCACTTCAAAAGAGTTGAAAATAACGCTCAACATTGGGAGCAAAAGTTACACGAATGTATCCGATGTTGGAGAAACTACGAAGAAAATAAACAAACCGTTTGTGATTGGATGGGTACTGCTGAAAAGCTCCTACAAGAGAGGAACCTAGAGTCTAAGCAAACTGTAGAAGCTCATAAGGTAAATTAAAATCACAAGTCAGATGAGTGGCTGAAGAAGCAAGTTAATTCGCTTTCGTTGTTTAGTTTTGTGATTTTAAATCATTTTTTTGTTGTTTTGCATTTTCTAGAACTATTTTGATCAAATAAACGACAGGCCGTTGCGCCATATGAATCAAGCAAGCCATGACCTTCGCCAATGGGTGTCTCCTGAAGAATTCGAGCATATAAATAAAACCGTTGAACAATTGCAAGAGAAATGGAATGTACGAAACGAAGTTGATGATTAATTTGTAGAGATCAAACATCTATTTTCTTTTGATTTAATAAAATTTACTTTCAGAAAATTATGGCTGCTGCCCCAATTCACTTAACCAAGCTTGAGTTCAGGTTAGAAGAAGACGCTCTAGCATCTTTACTAAAAGAAATGGATCGAGAAATCAGCAATCAACATCAGTTATTAAACAAAAAGGAAGATCCTCAGTCAGTATTATCCCGGCATATTGTACGTTGATTTAAATCATTATACAAATTGAGTAGCAGAGATACTAAACATAAACCTATAAATCCTCTATGTGCTAATCCATTATTATTATCATACCCACACAGGCATTTTTTGATCAAGGAAAAGTACCTCCTGAAGCCAAGAAATGCATTGAAAAGCTATCACAAATGGAAAGCCGCTACACGGTCCAACATCCTGAAGATAATAGTCTCAAAGAACAACTGGCCCAAGCGAAAGCTGCTTCGAATACAATTAATGAAAGAACAAAAAATCTTCGTGTCATCCTTGAAGAGATTCCAATACAATGGAATGCATACAAAGCCAAGTAAGTTGGGTAATTGATCTTTGCAGGTTTTTGCCTCGAATTGTGTTTTATCATTGATACTTTTTAAGGTATGAGGAAGTTGTTCTTTGGATGGATTCTGTTGATGCAGCCCTTAAAAACATTCTTGTTGAAGACACGAATGTTCAGCAGTTTGAATCAGAAAAAGCCCGATTTATCGTAAGTTAATAATATAAATTACTAAGTATGAAAATGTCGCACATAATAAAATGCATGCGTTTTTATCACTCACGCAGCTGATGCATTTGAGGGTATGTCGGTCTTTTGATATATATATATATTTGAATTTTGAAATATTCTATTTTACATGTAGAAACTATGAGCACACATTACTACTAGCTTTTTAGTGCATGTCTTATACTAGTATTAGTAATTAGTTCTTTCTTCGTAACTTTCTGTCAATTAGTTTAAAACTTTCAGATAGCTAGTATATAGCCAACATCCATAAGATACAGTCAGATTGATTGTATTTTAGTTAGTACTCACACCTTGGCATTGAACCACACAACACACAATGACAAGTATTTTACCTATAGAAATACTATTACTAAGTACGATTTTACCTTCCAAAACGGCCTTTGTTTCAAGCCCGTCTTACTCTGTCTAGCAGCAGCGTAGCATACTGATAATAATAATGATGACTAATAGGAAATATGCCGTGAAGTGGACAGAAGGAGAGAGGACATGAAACAACTTGTTCAAATGCTTGACTCATTAGTGTCCAGGCGAGCTGATGATGAAGCTTTGAGGGAACAAGATTTGCTTGAACAGCTTATCACCCGTTATAAAAACATGGTACCAACAATTGAGATGACGATGGTCAAAACAGAAGTTCACTCAAGATGTTATACGTATAGAGAAGAAACACTAAAAGTATGAACCACAAAATCCGTTTTTTATCATTTTATTTTTATTTATTTTATCGTTAAAAATAATTCATTCTAATGAAATGCACATGTATTTTTATACACTCTACATTGCTACATATTTTCGTATAACGTTGCAGGTTTGTCAGGCACTAAATAAAGTAGACGAGCTATCTGTAAACGAAATCCAGCCTGGTAGCTTAGAAGAAGTTGAAGCACTTATCGCACAACAACAAAATGTTATCAAACAACTAGAAGGGCAAAGGACAACCATAGTAAGTCTACTTCAGCGAGGCAAAGACTTAATAAAAGATCCTAACTCTCCAGCATTTGTCGCTGATCATGTTCAAGATCTAGAACAAAATTGGTCTGACACATACGGCCATGCAAATGAAAAGTTAAAACAACTTAAAGGAACTCAAAAAGTTTGGATTGAGTATCGCAGTCAGCGAGATGATATATTGCATCTGTTGGGACAAGCCGAAGATGAGCTTAAAAGATTGGTTCCTAAACATGATCCAAAACAAGTTGCAGCTGATCTTAGAGCAAAACAGGATATGAGTGTAGCCCTTCGAGAGGCAACCGAAAATATGCTCAAGCGTCTTAGAGATTTAGCACAAAGTCTTGGTGAAGTTTCTGGTCCAGATAAACAACCTGTTCTAGAAAAAGAAGTCCAAGAGATTGAGGAAAGGTTAAAGTCTATGTTAGATCTTCTTGATGATAAAGTAAAAAACCTTGGACAGTATAATGAAAAATGGAATGCGTTAGGAGAAAAAATTGACGATATGAAAAGCTGGATGAAAGGGGCTCAAAAAACGCTTCAGCAACTAATGGGTTCTGAGATGAGTCCCGAAGAGCGTTTGAAAAAAACGGAGAAGTTGCAAGCACAAATAGCTGAAAGAATGAAAATGCTGAAAGCCCTTGAACAAGAAGCGCAAGAACTTTTGAAAGCTGAAGGCGAAGGCCAACCCGTCGAAAGTAAAATAGTCATGGATCAAGTTGATTCTCTCAAAGAAGAGCTGGTATGTTTACACGAAACAGTGTCAGTTCAAAGTGCTCAGACAGTAGAAGCAATGCAAGCACTAGAGGAATGTCGAGCTGGACTTGAAGAAGTTTATCCCTGGTTGGAGCAAGCTGAAATGAAAGTGTCCATTGGATGGGGCCGTCCTACAACCTTAAGCGATGCTCAAAATTTGTTTCAAGAACTTATTGAGTTTTCAGCGGGCTGTCAAGCACAACACATTATATTAAAAGAAGCCGCTAAGCGAAGTGAGAACATCGGAAAAATGACGTCTGCTCAAGATGAAGTAGATGTGACCATGACTAAATGGGCTACAATAAACAACGCAGTTGCCCAATACAAAGATAAGACTGATGGCTTGGTTAAAAATTGGCAGAAATATGACCAATCTTATGCCCAGTTTGAAAATTGGCTATCTGCTGCAGAAAAGTCTGTTCAGAAACCTCTGGATAGAAAAACTCTCAATGTTGGTCAATTGGATAGTTCACTCGCACAATTGAAAAACCTAAACAAAGAAATATCTGATCATCAGTCAAAAGTCATATCAATAACCCATGAATGCGATGCAGTTGCACAACAGGTTTCTGCAGAAGGAGTTTCCATCCTCAATAATAATTTGACAAGCTTGAAAAATCGTTTGATGGGACTTGCCAATGAGGTGAGGGGTAAAATGAATTACCTCTCTGATTCTATTATTGCTCGGCAAGAATTCGATGCCAAGATTACTGATTTCCAGCAATGGATGGATGAGTTTTCAGCTAAACAAAAGCAAGGAGAAGTTTATGTAGACAAATTGGATCAAGCATTACAGCAGATTCATGCTTCCCTTCAAGAACACAATGAAAGACTGTCACAATATAAAGATATCGATGAAGATGTTAAAATTTATCAGGTTCAAACCGATATTATAAAACCATATGAGAAAATTGGACAAACCTTGACTGCCCGGAAGGAAGCTTTGACATCCTGGGTGCAGGTTGCAGGTTGGATAACTGAAACCAACAGTGCTATTGAATATTGCGATAAACAACTTGGAACGCCTGGCATAAAGAAAAATAAAATTCACGAGATTGAACAGGCAGTAGATACTTTGGCTGAGAAATGCGAAGAATGGCTCCTTAAATCTAGGGAGTTGGATAAATTGAGCTCATCTTGCGGTTTGAATGTACTCGACCGAACGAATTCTTTTCCAGTCAGTGCTGAAACCTTAGTAATTGAAACTAAAAATAAGTTAACCAGGGCCCAAAAAAAGAGCACCTCTTTACTACAAGAATCAGAAAAGATTGGATCTCAACTAGAAAAACTTATTAATCTGGATGGAGATTTGAAGAAATATTTCCAGGAGATTAAAAAGACACTTCCAAACCTTAAGCCTGAGACCAATGATTTGGATGGTGTTCAAAGTATGAAAGACAAGCTTCAGCAGCTTGTAGAGAGACATGCTCAGGTAGAAAGTGCCAAATCCAATCTTCACAAGCTCGGAGGTGAACTAATACGGGCTGACCCAAGTAATTCAACAGAATTTCAAAATCTACTTCAGACGGCAGATTCAAATTATGATGAGATTCAAGCAGCAATGAACGATATGTGGGCAAGTCTTGTTGAAATTGTAGATTTGTGGACGAGGTACAATGATAGTAAGGATGCCGCTAATGCTGTGCTACGAGATGCTGATCAGATATCAAGCACCTCATTGAAAGGCATTCCAAGTGACTCTATGTCAGCTACGGGTCAGCTTGATCATCTTAAAAAATGCAACGACATTCTCAGTAAAAAGAAAACCATTATGGATAATTGCAGTACAATAAACCAACAATTATGTACAGCTTTAGAAGCCATTCCTCAGTTTGACAGTAGCCCACTTACGGCAGAAATCGGTACCCTTCGAAACTCGTATGAGACTCTAGTCAAAAAGCATGGAGAGCAAATTCCAAAGATAGAAACCCAACTTCTTCTCTGGAGGACGATCGAATCATCTAAAGATGAGCTTATGAGGTGGCTAAGTGACACATACTCATCCTTGGAAGAGACTCAAAGTGGACTTTGTAACAGTGACTTAGCCAGAATGAAGTTGGGTCAGTACAAGGACGAGTTGGGTGACAAGTATAATATGAAAATGTCCGTACAATCTAAGGCTAATCAGTTAAAAAAGATGAATCAAGGTGCAACCATCCCAAACTTGGATTCAATTTTAGAACTTGTAGAAGAGGGCTTCTCAGAATTGGATAAATTATCCAAGGAGTTGGAAAAATCTCTTGGATCTTTTGAAGACAAAGAATTTGGAGTTAAGAATACCATGAAGCAAAACACGGAAAAGCTTGTGAAATTGAAGGAAACAATTTCCAAGTGCGAAGATCGAAGCGGAACCCCTACAGATATTTTGAATCGATTGGAAAATTTACAGCAAGCCAAAACCGATTATGATACATTAAAACCTACTATTGAAGGAGCAGAAAGGTTAATATCCACTTGAAAACTGAATACCCATCTTGGGATAACAATATGCTTCTAAATGACTTGAAAACTCAGAAAAAACGTCTTGGTATTTGTGAAAACCAAATTAATATGGTCAACTCGGCACTCGTGTCTGTTCTCGAGAAAAACTTTCAGGACAAGTACCACATATTAGCTCGTATCGTTCATGGACTGGTTGAAAAAATTAAGTGGTGTGACCCAAGTACCATTACCGATAACTTTAGTCTTGAAGCAAAGAAATCTACTCTAAACGAAGTTCAAGAAGGAATCAAAGAAAGCCACGAAAAAATTCCTGCAGTTCAAGATGCTTTCAAAGTGTTACGAAATATTCCAAACTATCCTAAACTTCAAGAACAAGGAGATAGGTTGAATTCAATCCTGAACGATTTGATGATTGTTGAGAAAAATCACAAACGCATGCAAGAAGAATTTGAAGATTTTGCAAAACTTTGGAAATCATTTGATGAGGCTTCGGACGAGGCGAATGCTTGGTTGAAAGATCTCGAGGGAATTGTCCGAAGTGAATCATTAAATCAAGTTAGCTTAACAGAGCTTAGCGATAAAATGAAAGAAACCGATACTCTTCTAAATGATATTAAGTCATGCGAGAATAAACTTAAACAAATGAATGAAATTGGTGACAGAATTACCAAAATTTCTCCTGAAGCACGCACTGGTCAAGTGTCATCACATTTAAGCAATCGGCTTCAAGCTGTTTCGAAATTTGTCAATTCGTTAAAGGACCGATTATTTGAGCTTAATAGTAATAAAAATAAGTACAATGATTCTCTTGTTAAAGCCAACAAATGGATTGACGACGCTAATCAGCAGTTAAAAGTCCTAGATGATCAGAAAACTCCTGGTGCCAAATCCACATTGTCTTCTGAAGCAAAATTGTCCAAATTAAAGGAAGTTCAGGGTTCTAAAATGGGACTTGAACTGCTTAATAAAGCCGTCGAGGCTGGTGAAGCTATTGTGCCTGGTGTCACGAGCGACAGCAAAGAATCGGTTCGTCAAGAATTAAGGAACTTGAGAGACAAGTGGGAAACTCATTTGGACTATGGAAATGCCCTCACCAAAAAACTTGAGGCACTACAAATGCAGTGGTCTTCGTTTGGTGACAGTGTAGGACAACTAGAAGGGTGGCTTGAAGATGCAAAGAAGAAAGCCCAACATCTTGATGATCTTCAAGCCAATTTACCTGATAAAAAGAGCACCTTGCAAACTAGACGCACACTCATGCAAGATGTTTCTTCTCATTCAGATATTATTACTTCTTTGAAAGAGAAAATCAAGGAATTTGGTGAAGATGAGTCAGCAAGTAAGCTCGATGTGTATGCAATAGATTACGATAAATTGAAGACAGGCGTTCAAGCATCCGTTGTCAAGTCTGAAAACTACGTTGCAGAGCACGAGAAGTATGATTTCTTAACAGATAATTTCAGAGATTGGCTTAATAGGCTCCAAGGCGAACTAAATGTTATCACTGGAGAGCCTTTGTCAAGAAAAGATGACAGCGAAGACCGTCTAGCAACGTTGGAGCAGCTTCAACTTTACAACCCTGAAGGGGATGCTCAGCTTAAAAAATGTGAAGATCAACTTGCTGTTGTTATCCCTCAGACACATACAAATGGACGCGAGCCACTTTCTCAAACCCTCAAATCTCTAAGCAGCAACTGGAAAGATTTCCTTAACGAGTGTAAGGTGACTCAAGAAAGAATTGAGAAAGAACACGGAAAGCTTTCTGATTTCCAAAAGAATTCGGAAGAACTTTCCATTTGGCTAAAACAAAAAGAATTTCAAGTTAAAGATCCGTCATTTAAAAGTACTGTTGAAGCTAAGGCCGCCCACTTGACTAAATTAGAAGGCCTTCAGGTTGAGATAAGAGATAAGGAACCCAGCTTTGCCAAACTAGTGGAAGATGCTAAGTCGGTCCCCGGAGACATTGAGTTGCAGACAAACGTTGCACAATTAAATACAAGATACCAAGGCCTTGTACAACCACTGAACGACCTAGTAGGCCGATATACAGCATACCTTAACGACCATGAAACATTCAATATCGCGCATGCCGAATTTTTGAAAGGGATTGACACAATGAAAAAACAATGTAAAGACGTAAGCGAAATTGTGGGAGACATGACAGTTCTCCAAGATCGAAGACAAAAATTATCAAGTTTAATGGACTCAAGAAATCAAAAAACCCCTGAAATGGAAAGTCTTGTGGAGTCTGGAGAAAAGCTTTACTCCCACACATCTCCCGATGGTAGAGAAATCATTCGGCAGGAAATTCGTACTGTTCGTGATGGCTGGGAAACTTTAGGAGAGCAAATGCAATCATCATGGCAAAAGCTGGATGCATGCTTATCCCAGTTTGGAGATTTTACGGCTTCTCAGGAGGAGCTAACAAAATGGCTTAAAGGTATTGAACAGTCAATGCAAATACACACTCAACTCAAAGCAACTCTTCAAGAAAAGAAAGCTCAACTTCAGAACCACAAAATTGTTAATCAAGAAATTGCATCACACCAAGTACTAGTAGAAGCTGTGTGCGATAAAGCTCAACAGTTGGTTGATCTTACCCAAGACAACTCACTTCAAATCTATATCACCTCCATCAAACAGCTTTTCCAAGACATTAAAAACAAGTCTAAAGATCTGCTTGAAAAGTTAGAGGGATGTGTAAGTGATCATTCTAAGTTGAATGATTGTCTCAGGGAGTACACAGATTGGAAAAACGAGCAAAGAGACAAACTCACTGTTTTCCAAGATCTTACTGGTGAAAAGGCTGATATTGTTCGTAGAATAGATCAGCTTGATGCTTTGAAATTGGATGTTAATAGAGGGTCTTCCCTGCTTGAAAAAGTAGAAGATCTTGCAGGCAATGTATGTCTCAGTACCAATGATACGGGAACGAAGGCTATAGAAGCAGAAGTAACATCTGCTCGTGATGCATATGAAAAATATGTTGAAGATGTCAATGCTACCAATTTGAAACTGCAGAATGTACTGAAAAATTGGCAAGACTTCGAAATTGGACTTCAGAATAATACTAAATGGTTCCGTGAACAAGAAGCCGTATTCAGGGCCCAAGTTCTTCAAAGTGATCTTTCTGAAAAGGAATGCTCTTTGCAAAACTTCGTTGCACAACGCCAAATCGTAACAGACTTTGAAAAAGAAGTAACTGCGTTCTTAGATCAGTCTCACACATTACTTCAAGCCAGTAACGCGGAGAGAATCAAACCTTTAGTTATGCAGATAAACAATAGATACCAACTTCTTCATGTTCTCAGCAAAGAAGTTGTCAACAAATGGCAAGGAATTGTGGATGATCACAAATCTTATGAGGCCAAATTTTCAGAGGCCTTGGAGCTCTTAAATAAGTTTGAACAGGATCATAAAACCCTAGCAGAAGAAGTAAATATGGACACACGAAGCACGAAATTGCCCTTGTTAGCATCTGAAAAAGAGCAAATTCTCCATAAAATTAACGTCCTTGTTCAACTAGCTGAGAAACTGTTTCCGGACACTGCCGCTACTGGAAGAGAAAAAATAAGACAAGACTTAAGGAATCTGCGAGATAGATTTGACAAAATTGATGAAAGTATATCAGAATTACAAAAGAAGCAAAATAATGAGTCACAACAATGGTCAAGCTACCAAGATAATCTTCAACAAACTCTTGTGTGGCTGGCCAACATGGAGAAAGCATCTGCGGTAGAGACCCCCAACTGGCTTTCCGTTCCGGACACGAAATCAAAATTAATGAAACTTAAATCAACTCTTCAAGATGCGATTTCTCACAAGAGAATCGTAGAAGGAGTAATCGAAAAAGCACAAAGTCTCATCCAAAGAAATCTTGGTCCTAATCCTGAAGAAGTGAAAGCAACTATCGATGATATTAATAAGCGTTACGAGGCATTGTTGAATAATATGTTGGTATCAATTACTAATATTGAAGAAACCCTTGATCTAATGCAACAATGGAATGATTTAGTAAAAAAAGAACAAGATTGGCAGAAAAACCTTTGGGAACAGTTGAATCTCTGCACAGACTATAGTGGGGGGAAACCGGCTTTACAAAGCAGACTGGCACGAGTTGAAGAGTTGCAGACTGGTGTTGGAGAAGGACAATCGTTGATGGATACACTGAGCTCTGTTTTACTCAAGCTTGGTGAAAAGCTGCCACCAGCGGCGAGAGAAACCCTGGAGAAGGATGCAACTAACTTGAGGCTTGTTCTAATTCTTAAATAACATTTATAGCAATCAACTTTACAAATTAGACTCAATCTTAAAACTGTGAGATTCCATTGAACTAACGTAAATTGATGGCCTTGCAGATTTGATTTCGAAAAACTCATTGCAAGCATAGAGGAGGTTCGTCATACGCTTCAAGAACGTTTGCAACAATGGAGTGAGTATGAAGACGGATTCGAGAGATTACTGGCCTGGTTAGGTGAGGCAGAAGGGACTCTTAAGTCATATGGACATTGTAATACGTTGGAGGACAAGCAAGAACAACATTCAAAGTTCCAGGTTAGTCTAGAAAAATATGAATTCTGGCATTATTTTTGGATTTTTTTTGAGAATTGACGAGTAAGCTTTTTGACAGGTTTAAATTAAATTCAAAGCATTTAGAGTTTCAGAAACCATCGTGAAAATTTTGATGATGAGTGGCAAGGTTTTTTCTTACACGCGTTTGAGTAGTTTGTGTGGTTGATTTTGACAAATCCAATTTTGAATTATTGCTTGAAATAGTCATTTTGTCTATTTTTTAGTAAAAAATCAATGGATAATTTGCTATATAAACTGTCTATTGTCTGGTTGCAAAGAAGATAACTTTAGGGAAGTTTAACATGAAGGAGAAGGGTACTGGATTTCTTTTCATGGGTAATAATTATTAGATTGGTGAAGTTGAAATTTTCGTCAGTATTTTTCTGTTGATGTCGTAAATTTTATTCCGTACGTAAGTCGTCGTATTTCATGCTGTACCCTAGAAATGACTTCGAGTTCGATCCTCAACGGAGTATTTTTGCCACGTAACTCTAAGCAATTTTTTTTATTTTTGTGATCTATTTTTTGTATTTGCAATTTTTGCTCCTTTTTGAACAGGATTTTTCAAAGGTAGTAGATTCCAGAAGTAGAATGGTGCAAGATTTTATCCGTCTTGCTGACAACGTACAGCAAGTAAGGCTTTATAGAATTAATCAATATGTAAATGTTTAGCTCTCTTATTATATGAATGTCGTCTATTTTTGTACCGTTTTAAAATTAAAAGGGAATGTATACTTTATGTAGCTGTTTAGTCTTAGTGTCCTTTTTCATGTGATTGCCGTTTCGATTGAATTTAAAATCAATTTATTTTTCATTTTTTTTGCTTTTCGTTATCGTAATAATAATGTGACTTTATAGTTTATATCGTATCATTTAAAAATCTTAATTTGTGTTAGGCTTACTATTTAGTATAACGTAGTAAATAGTTTCGCCCGGTTCCTTCTACTTTTTTTAACTTGCGTATTCTTCTGCTTAACTGAATTGTAATTGAATATTTACTATAGCTCCATAGTGTGTTACTCATTTGCCTCCATAAATAACATTTTCAGAATCTTCTAAGAACATTGAAGGATAATGAAGCTTCTTTCGATAAGATGGGAGTAGATAGCTCTGAACTGATGCATGCAACTGGAGAAGGTAGAATTGCAAGTCACATCCAGCAGATAACTTCACGTTTTCAATCTGTTCAATTGACTGCTAAGGTAAAGAAAAATTAATTTTATGAGCTTGAAAGCATTGTTTAGTATTAAATTTAAATTCGATATATTATTCTTCATTCTTCCAGGAAATTCTCAAGAAGTGCGAACAGGCAGTGGCCGACCATAAATCTTACAGAGATAAACAGAACAAATTCCTAGATTGGCTAAAGGAAATGCAAGAAAAGGCAAGCGAACTAAAAAATTTCAGTGGTGCAAGAGATGAATTAGACACAAGATTAGCTGCTGTAAAAGAAATGGTTGCAAACAGACCGTCATATCTTGCAAACCTTAATGCGGTAGTAGAAGCTGGAGAGAAATTGTATCCATCAACTGCTACAGAAGGCCGTGATATTATTCGTGCAGAATTGCAAGAACTGCAATCAGCATTCGACGCCTTTTATGACAGTCTGGGATCCACCGAACGAGAGATGCATGGCAAGCTTACTCGATGGTCAGGTTTTGAAGAAAGCAAAGAAAAACTCCGAAGTTGGCTTACCGATGTCGAGAAGGAGATGCCAAGAGAAATTGAGCTCAAAACAACTTTGGATGAAAAACGAGCACAGTTACAAAAATATAGAACCATGCTTCATGACATTTTATCTCATCAACAAGATGTTATTGAGCTGAAACACAAAGCGACTCTCTTACCTGAGGGAGCTGAGGATGCACTAACATTAGTCGAAGGCTTGAATGATCGGCATCAAAGTTTACTTAGAAAAGCTCAAGAGTTTGTAGAACAGTATGAAGGAATCGTGTGCTTCCATCAGCAATATGTCAAAGCTGTTCAAGATACAACTGAATGGATTGATGGCACACATAGTACGGTTATAATGTGGAGTGATGAGAATCAGGACAGAATCAACCTTCATGCTAGCCTTGAAAAGCTGAAGGTATAGCTCATAGAAATACTATTGTATA
>JAQGAA010002602.1:0-12347 GCA_034696425.1 Isotoma viridis | reverse complement strand
GTGGGTAGTAGATATTTTAATTCGGGTGTGTCTACGGTCTAAAGTTTGCTTTATTTGATATTTAAATCTCTCTTGGAAAATAAATTTGATTACACTCACATTCATACACAGATTGTTCTAGATGATACAAGTTGAAACTCGAACGAGGTGAAAGCATTTAAGTTCATAGATGAAGGTATTAACCACTTTACGAGGCTTAAAGTACTTCGTTTACGTTTGGTCCCACATCATTAAATCTTCTTATAATCATTGTATTTGAAAAAATGCCAAGTGATCAGACGCCAAGAAACAAGACATTGGTTTAAATGTAAAATGCTCATCATGATTTTCTTTACGTCAATCGATGCGTAAAATAGCTTTTGTTATAGGTACCCGAGATATATATAGTCAGGGATCTTAGATCGTACAGTAGTTAGCCATAGTTGATTTTAACACTTGCAACGTGTTGTACAGTAACAGTTCCTTCCTCATGCGTTATATTATACTATAAAGGGTTTTTTTTACAGGAAATTAACGAAGTTTAAACTCATAAATCACCTTGTAGGTCGACACTGTTGACTTAATGTCCTAGCACATGGGAATAAATTGAAAAAAATATGAAATGATGATTGATAATTCATTGCAGATTGAGGAGACAGTGAAAGAAGCAAAGAAATCTTCAATTGATTTCACTGCTGAAAAGGAATTGTTGGAGCAAGAACGGCAATCCATAAAAGAGCAGTTACGTCAGGTAAATGTTTCATTTATTTTGATACGATGCATTCACTCCATTGCATATGCATGGTGGTCTGGCTTTTAGCATTTCAGTAGATGCTGAGTGATGAATTATTATTATGCAACCATTATATCGATTTGTCTTGTACCTATTTACCTCCTTTCATATTTACGCCCAGCTTATCTTAAGCAAAGTACTTAGGCAATGAGTCTGTTTCCAATAAACCTTTGGAGATTTATTCACTTGTCTGATTTAGTTACTCTAATACATTCTATTTGTGCATTTCTATTGCTTCCGGTATTCCAAGTTTGAAGTATCTCTTGTATAGACAGTCAATCATGGTCTTAAAATAGCTCTGAAAAAACCCCCGTCGGAGTGAATTAGAGTGGAAAAGATGTGCAATGTAGAAATTCGTTTGAATTTCAGGTTGCTCATTTAAAAGCGTATGAGGCGGAAGTAACACAACTAAGGGGGGTAACACACGAACAACAAAAGTCATTAAGATCTGCATCCAGACAAGTTGAACAGTTGAAACTTAGCGAAAAACTTATGCAAGATGAAGTAAAAACTCTCAAAACATTATTGGAAAAGGAAAAACTGCATTTACAGGTTCAGCTTAATTCAGCTCAAAGACGATATGATCTGCATGATGAGACCATGCTATCCAGGATGGATAAACAAAAAAGTGAATTAAATGCCAAGGTTAGTTTTTGATATCTCGTAAATTCTAATTAGGTAGCATTTTAGGTTTAAGCTGAGATTAATACAATGGATTCTTTTGTTTCTGAAAAGTGGGAAGATAAATTAAGAGACGAATGTGCTCGATTAAAACAAGATCTGAACAAATTGCACTGTGAGGAGAAGCGGTTAGCTGTAGACTCGATGAAACTGCAAAAAGAACAAGACCTTTCCACTGCCAAACAAGGGTGGGAGCGGAGTAGGCAAGAATTAGTTCAGGAGGTCTGAGCGGATGTCAACAAGTTGAAAATCTTTGAAGAAAGCATTCATTATGTGAATTATTCATGGGTGATGTTGTTGATGTTTACAGATTTCTAGACTGAAAGACGAAATAAACGCAAAGGAGGCATCCTATCATAAAGAACTTGCTAAAGCCACAACTATAATAGACAGAGACAATTGGGAACTGAGAAGACGAGTTGAAAAAATGAGCAATTCCCATATGGAACAGATTGACTCCCTTAAAGAATCCCATACTGAGGAAATGGGTACAAATATTACACTTGTTTATCTTGTTCAATTGACAATGGACGCAGTTCAAAATTAGAATTTGGTCTCATTAAGCAATATTATCTTAATTATATACAATAATATTTAGATTTGCTGAGAACGCGATATGAAAACGCATTAAGTCAAATTGAAAAACTGCAAAAGAGACTAGGCGAGTATGAGAAAACTTGTAGATCTTCTGATTCCGTCGAAACTGAAAAGGATTCCGGATTTGTGGCAGGAGGAAGTTCACAGTCGATTGTTGACCATACTAATAATGTGATTGTAAAAAAATATAAAAACATATGAATCCCAATTTAAATAATAAAATGTTGAAAAAAAAAATAAAACTTTTTATAGGATGATTCAGAATGTAGTTCGGAAGAAGAATCAGAAGAAGAAAGTGAAGTGGAAGAAGAGGCTGAAGAAAGTTATGAAGAAGAGGAAGAAGAAGATGTAGAAAAGACCAAAGAGGAAGTCAATATCGAAGAAACTTCAAACCCTGGAGAAAATTCTATTGACGATTTAAGGGAAGAAGTTGCATCATTACAAGATTCAATTCAAACTTTGACATTAAATCTAGTCCATCATGCTCCTGAAAGCAAAGATAATGATGCGTCGAAAGATACTCCTGCATTGATTGCTAATGAAGGGGAAAATATTGAATCAACTACTTCAGAAACTGAAAACTCGTCATCAATGAAATCTGCTGAGTCGTCAGTCATTTCTAGTGACGCTGAGTCTGAGTAAGTTCGGTTTTAGAATTTAAAGTTTTTAATTAAGAAAGATATTATTTTAATTATTAATCAGTAAGTCTTTATATAACACTTTTACAAGTAATTATGTCGCTCTTATGTAATATTAAAAATATAAATCGCTTATATCCTACTTCATAGTCAAAAATATAAAAAGTTATCCGTTTTCCATCATGCATTGTTTTGCCACATGGAAAGTGTTAAATGATTATGCAAGCGAAGGCTCAGCATATAATAAATTTATGGCATCGGAAGAATTATTTATTGGATGCGCCGGAATGGGTCAAACTAAATTCAAATTACGACTCTCTTCAAATACTTACTTTTTTTTGCTACAGTGGGTAAAAATACTGACGTTTAGATTTTATTAAATAAAGATATTTTTCTGGTTTATGGGTTTCTTTGTATTCAATCCATTTCAAAAATAATTCTCATGGAAATGCAGTTCAGTTATTTTACGGCTTTTTCATTTCTTTGTTCATAAAATACAATGCCGATAATTCGAGTTGAAGGAAGCTGAAACTTATACTAATTCATAGCTTTAAAATTTCAAATTGGAGACAACTTTTTTCTGCGAATTCGAGTGATTCCTCATCAAGTTTCAATACATTTACGGAACATTTAAATTCATACTGAAGTTTTCCAAACCTGATTAATGCGGATCATTAGCAGAAGATATTTTTATTCATTCACTCTTCTAAACCTCCCCGAACGCTATATTATTATACCGTTGGCCAAAATTATGCTTAAAATACAATGGCCTTGGAGATCTTGTTATCGTGAGGCAAATGAACTTGCGCTTCCTGATGAATTTTTTGATATGCGATATACGGTAAAACCCTGTTACCCCTGGATTGAATTTGTCATTACATTTTTTCCTTAAGGCCAAGGATCGTACCAATAATGCCCAGAGCACAATGCTAATGAAACTTGCAAAATGAAATACAAAAATAAATACACGCATTGTTAGTCGACATCCGCATGAGTAGTAGATTAAATGCAAGCTATATTCTATAAACGATGAACTAACCCAAGAAAGTGTCCAATCTGTGTCCAATCATGGATTACATTCGTATTAAAAGATTTATTCTAACAATAGTTACTCCAATTTATATAGTGCTTTAGTAGACTTGTGTAAATTTTTGAATGTTTGCTCTTAATGTAGATTTATGAGTGAGAAGTACTTTTGTGTTTTTTTCTTTACAGCCTGTCACCTTTTTTCTTGATAGGTGTGATACCGTTCCTTTCTTATCTGTTTTTCCAATCCATCCTCGTCGTCTTTTGGACTTATTTCGTACTGTACGCTTTCCGAGTCTTCCGAGTAGATTCAACAAACAAAAAAGAATGAAATGACCACTGATCCCCACACGGCTTCGTCTCTTTCTCTACATCGCATCGACACTAATTAAGACGCTATATTCCATTAAACTTCTGTTTCAACTTTCAAGTATGTATTTCTGTGCTCTTTTATCTCTCTCAATCTTTCCTATTGTCTTTTCCTATTGAGCTGCTTCCTCCTTCTCTTCTCCTTGCTTTTATTTGTACATTTTATTTGGTTTTTAGCTCTTTAAAATGTGCCATCTTATTTGTATTACTTAATGCTAGACTGTTGTTTCAATTATGAAGATAAATCTATATTGGACCCTACGGTTCTTTATTTTTAAATCTATATCTCTCACCGAAAATTTACTATTCGATCCTTTACTTAATAAATATCATAATCAATCTTCTTTTGAAAGAGTGCAGAAGGATGAGAATAGAAACTGTACGAAACTAAACTGTATAAAATATCGGTACAAAAAATTCAAATTTTTTTAACTTTTAAAAAATTAACTGGAGCGAATCCATTCAAGACACTTTATTAGCTACAAGTAATTTCTGAACCCACTACCTACCAAAAATGCTCTTGTGAATTCATAGCTTTTGCAGTACATTTCTTAATTACAAAAAAATTCAATAAAAATTAGGTTTGCAGTGTGTCGACCGACATATTCTTATTCGCAATCATTCCAATTTTGCCCACCAATTTCCTCTTATTACATTTGTATTAGCCGTGAAGGCATGCAGATATTGAGTTCAATTACCATTAAATTTACAAATCCATTTTTACAAAAAATAAACTTGCGTTAATTCTATTTAGCATTTAAAACATTTTATTTATTCTTATTTATTCTTATGTGTTTTTAAAATCCCAGCAGTGATTTGAGTCCCGAGATGAACAATTAAGCAGTCAAAGGAAATGATGAAAAAATGACAGTAGAAGATTTCAAAGTGAATACTAAGAGATGAAAACCCCTCCCAATGTCGATATCATTAAGGATCCAATTACCGATTGTAATTATTTATTTACTTCTTTATAAAATTAGAACAATTTTAGTGTAATATGCTTCAGTTCATTTTCCGTTGCCAATTATGACTCATTCACAATACAGATAATGAAAGTTGAAATGTTTTGTAAAGAATTGTATTGTAATCGAAAGGCTTCGATTCATGTTAAATACAAAAATGAAAAATGAAATCATATAAACATGTCTCTTTTTTAAAGTACTTTCCAAGCATAAACATAGTCTGAATAAAGACGCCAATTAATTAAGAATTGCAAAGTAATACTACTCGCACAAAAATGTTCTTCGGAATTGCGCAAATTGATCCAAAAATATATTTTAATGATTTCCATCTCCTCTTTGAAGCTACATCCAACATCCGACATTTAATTGGGATGACATTTGATACTATTGGTTGTCTGATTTGTTATTTTCAGGATTGAATTCTTAGTATTTCTCACACTCATCGAATCAATACACTATCAAAGCAGTTGGAAAGAACTCTTTCATCTTTGTCACTTTTTAACCTTTATGTCGGTCATTTTTCTTTCAAAGATCTAATTATTACTTCGGAGCCAAAATATAGGTAATTTGATATTTAATTAATGTCTATATTGCCCAACTGCTCATGTAAATCAATCGACATGCATAGACATCATTTTAGAATAAGCCAAAGGAAAAAAAGCATACAAAGTATTGCGTAAATAATATTCACTTTATTTATTTATTGTGAACAAATGTTAATCATATCATAATTCACACAGTGTCCCTGTGGGGATTAACACTTAATAAATCAATGACAAAAAAATCAAAGACTGATGAAACAGCTTTTTATGAATTTAATATTCAATGTTAAAGGGCCAGTATTTGTGATCCTTGACCCATTCCAAAGCACAGTTACGCCCGTTACAGTCAAAGCCATTAATGTACTCCATGTCTTCCTTGGCCAGTGAAAAATCAAAGATTGACACATTTTCAATCATTCGATTTTTGCTCACCGTTTTTGGGATCACTACCAACCCGCGTTGAATCTAAATGTAAATGCGATTAATAATATATTTTATTACTTTGAGTTAAAAATTATCTAAACTTGGGTTTAGTTTTTGTATGAAATTAAGATATAGAGCATACATTCCATCGTAGTAATATCTGAGCTGGGGTTTTGTTGTATTTCTTTGAAAGCTCAACAAGTTTGGGATCTTCCATCAATTTAGGATCAGTTGGCTTGGCCCATGGCCTGTCTGGTGATCCAAGTGGACTGTAGGCAGTCACAACTAATCCTTTTCCTTTTGCAAATTCAATCAGCTTTGATTGGTTGAGGTATGGATGGCATTCAATCTGTTTAAGCAATGTGTGCATACACAGTAATATTTCATAAATCGCATTTTATTTAGCTTGAAGCCGAGAAAAATCTTAAATCGCACCTGAAGGTTTGCAGGTTTGACTGTGCAATTTGCGAGGATTCGACCGAGTTGTTCGCTGTTGAAATTAGAAACTCCGATGGACTTTACTAATCCTTGCCTGACACATTCTTCCATAGCCTTCCATGTGTCAAGGTAATCAACATCACTGAAAATGAATTTACCATCAGCATCCTTTGGAAACAATTCCGTTTCTTCTTGATAAGCCATAGGCCAGTGAATCAAGTAGAGGTCCAAGTAATCTAGTCCGAAGTCCTTTAGGGACTTTTTCAACCCCACAGAAACCAAATCGGGTCGATGAAAAGTATTCCACAGCTAAAGATACATTTTTTATTTTAATAACCGGCCTTTTCTTACAATTAGTATTAGTGTTTTTAAGAATAAAAAACCCATAATTTTTTATTAGTTTGTTTTTATAAAATACTTTACCTTTCCAGTGACGAAAAGATCCTCTCTTTTCACGACTCCTTCACCAATTTTAGTTTTAATTGCTTCACCAACCTCGGTTTCATTTCCGTAAGCCAATGCCCCATCAATTAATCGATAACCGACATCAATAGCATCTTTTACAGCTGCAGTAACCTCACCGGGCTTAGACTATTTTAAAAAGGGTAACACATTATTGTTATTAATGTCCATAAATATACAATCTATTTACTATTTGTAGACAATAGTCAAAGCAAACTATTTTAAATCTACATTTAGTTAAGCAAATCTGCATTTTTTCTATACATTTTTATTTTTCTATGTAGCTAAAATGCTGAATTTTATTTAAGAATTTTGGAGCTTAGGTCTTAGGGTTACGTATTTAAAATTTTGGTAATGGCCAATTATCAGTTGATCAGTTAAGAAATTTGATGCTTTTCATAAAAAACGAACATTATTTACTATTATCATTGATCACAATGATCATATACAGTAAAAAAACATACGTGCTAAAATGCTTAAATAATTTATTTTGACAAATAAAAAAAATTTGTGTCATTTGAGTTGTGGCACCATGATTTACTTAGAATTGGTAGTAGTAGTAACTGAGAAAGGAAATTGCCTTCGTTCATTTGTTTGGACTTGGTAAGTTTAACGTGAAGTCTGGTGACTCATTTTGGTGAGTGATCATTTCTATTTTCTCGTGGGAATGATTTACTGAACTCGGTTTATCATTTTAAATGTCGAGATTAAAAAAGGGACAAAGGTTAGTCAACCATTCATTTCATCATTTCTTATCTATAACATTAACATTTTGTCTAGATCAAAAAACTTTTATAATAGCTTTGTCGTAAACAATCCCATTTTCATTTTCTAACTTACTTCCCTGGAAATGGGTCTTTGCATATAATTAAACTTGAGAAGGTTTTGGAGAATCCCATTATCCATCACTTAAGGTTCACAAAAATGATTACGTGACTCTTTTAATACTAACAAAATAAAAACGAACACTAACAAACGTACAAATATCCGTTCTGTTTGTTTTTACGCTTTCACATCTGTATATTTGAAAATTATTATTCAAGCTTTGTCTTGGTTTATAAATTGTGGTATGATATTTTATTTATTAAGTATGCAGGCAAAAAAATTTCTAATTTATTTTATGCCACTCATCAGACTTGCAATCATTTTTTAGACAAACAAAGTGTGCCTTATTGCTATTATTTATTACATATCTTAAAAGCTTTACAAATTGTTTTCCTTTCAAAAAGCCGGAGGGAAGGAAGCATTAAATTTTTCAGGATCAGGAGTGAAGGTTAATAAATGTAATAAAAACACTTGAGCCGAAATCAAACATGATAACAAGAGATTAAAATGTATCCCACTCTTCTGGGTGCATGCTAATAGTCTAGTGTTTGTGGTATAATGAAGATGATAGTTCAAAGGGGCTACGTGAATTGATATGAGTGAACCAATTATAATTTTATCATATTGACACTATAACTTGTAATTTTTTCATACTTAAGTTATATACCTAATAAAACTTATAAACCTATTGACTTACATATTTCGTGTGACTTTGTAATGCTTTAATTGTGTAATAACCAGGTGCAAAGGCTTTATCAAGCATATTATGACCGTGTGGTTTAGAATTAAATTAAATGCTGAAACCTAGAAATTGAATTTTAACTCGAGTAGCTTTGCAATTCAAGTTTTTCTTTTAAATAAAAACCATGAGTTAATTCAGGTTGCAAAACGTTTTCTAACAAATTGATTCAGCTAATATATGTATTTTTTTCAACTGTAGGAAGTCTATTTCCAAATAAACAACAAAATTTCTAATTTTCATGAAAGATTACTAGTGGGGATTTATTACAAAAAGCGCAAAGCATTAATGTGCGACTTTTGGGAAATAAAATATTTAATACCACTCATCATAATGACTTTCATCTGATTTTAAGCCTATCCTAGCAATTTAATCAGTGCCAATTTGATTACTAAGCAAAATTTCATGGAAGTTCTTACAAAAACTTAAAGCAAAAGATTTACTTTAAAATACTAAAGGTCTTTCTCTATGTTATTACCCGTTGCATCCTTTTTTTAATACGTGTAAGTATAAAGAATCAACCTGTTTTATCAACACTGTTGTAGAAGTGACTAAAATTGTGAGCTCAACCAGCTCTACAAGAACACTACAACAATTCCAAAAAATCAAGCCTTGCTTATGCCATAAGGTAAGGTTAGTGTTAGTATTAATAGCAACTGGATTAGGTTAGTACAGATTTCCACAACGTAGGTAGCTGTGTCTAGGCTTTGCAAAAGACTGAACAATGCTAATTCCAGCCAGTCAGCCATTCAAGATCATGATAAAGTTAAAGGTATTAAAGTAACATGGACCAGCCACAATAATATTTTTACTATAAACATTGAATGAAGAATTAATTGAAATCCACAAAACATAAGCAAGCCTCTTTATACTCAACTAACTCAACTCATAATATTTATCAATCCAATGGTCTCATAAAACCGTTTTTTATAAGATATAACATAAACACAAGATGCAAGGACGGGGATGTGATCTAATGGAAGATTTTACTTGTTTTTGACGTCTTTAACTTTTTTTAAAGAATTTTTCATCTCCATACGATGCAGTCTCAAAGAGTATTTTTACTTTCGCCATTTCAATGCATTTTCTCCAATTCATTCTAAACTGATCAGAGATTTAGGTAATAACAAAAAAAAGAAGAAAAGTAATAATAAAACTACAAGATGCAACACCACTCAAACAATATGCTTTAATAAAATACAAACCTTCCACGTTCCAAGACCGAATGTAGGTATCTCGAGCCCACTGTTGAGCTTAACTTGCGGAATGTTGAGTGACATTTTTTTCGAATATGCAGTAAAAAGTAACCAACGATAAGGGAAAATATTTGTTAACGAAATAATAATAATTTCCGAGTAATTTAATTGAAATTACAGATTGAGAAATTATCGTCAGATCAGATGATCATCACGAGAAATACTGACCGATGATGAGAGTATTAATTTTCATCTTGGACTTGTACGTGGAGGCGGGGTGCGGCATGCGGTGGTGGGGTTTTATTATCGCTTAAGTTTGGAGTGGCTGTCAAGCGTACATATTATTATACATAATAGTATCATATGTATAGAATATTACCAACATAATAAAATAGTACACATGAGCTTTACCAGCTTTCAACAACAATGTTATGTACGATGCATAATTCGCAAAGGTTAGCTCGGACACATGTTTGAGCCAAAAGATGTAAACTCATTAAATATACCATGTGTTTTGGCATGCAGGGTAGTAAAAGTGTTGTTACAAGCTATTTATGAACAAGCGTCTCCTTTTACTAATAAAATCCACACTCACCTGTGTGTACCTACTTGCCTACCTTTGTATAATTTACTTTCGGCTTATTAGTTAAATGCTTTTTATTCTTTTTTAAATAAGATAAGCTTTGTCGTTTTGTAATATATTAAGTGAGTGTTTGCATGATTTACATTTATCTGTGTGGGGTTTTTAAGTTAAGATTAGCATTTATTTCATAGTGTTATTATCTCAAACTCATCCTGGCCTGACATTAGACATCAAGTACTTTAATTAATGCAATTCTTTATCGTTTGCAGCTAAACAAACAAATGATTGGCATATGAATAGGAACTTACGATTTTTTGGGCTCTCTTATGGCTGCCCATGACCCTCATTGTTGCTTGTTATAAATACAAATGCAAAAATTATTTTGATAAATAACGATAAGTTAGTACCCTGAAATTATAAATTTGGATAGTCGAAGTAGTTGTCATTATTTAGTGGTTTTGCTAGCTCCAATAACTCACCATTACAGAATTTTCTTGCCCTTTTTGAAGAAAAACTAATATGATTTTAATAGCTGTAGCGGTAGGTGACATAATACTTCCAAAATTAAGTAATTAAGTTAAGCCTGCATGAAGTTTATTCTCTACAATTTTACTTTCATATTTTTCATTTTTTATGCTTTGCCCAAGCATGTAAAAATCGAATTAATTGTGTCTGGCAATAATCGTATTTGATCTACAGATTATCGCATGAAATTTTAATCATGTTGTAACCTTTACATTTGGGTATGGGTACTAGATACTTCGTTTGTAATTAACTGAGGCCATGAATGCATACTAACTCGTCCCTTTATAGAGGACAACAGACTATAGTCAATAGTTTATTGAATGCATTATTAATATTCAAATGCTAATTTTAATAATAATAATAAATATTTTAAACACCATGGTATTTGACAAAAAAAAAACACTCGGAAATGAAAGAATCAACATTTTTGCCTCTATAAGTTGTCCTTTCTCGTAATAAAAGATGAAAGTCCTTCATGTTATAGAGCATGAAAAACTTTCTCTAAGAAAACAAAACACACAAACAGTCCTGTACAAAAAGGCAGGGTCAACTTATTTCACTCTGGTTCACCGCTCTAATTTCTGCCTTGATAAAAAATCAATATCTTCATCATTCTCAATAAAGTTGTAAATGCCCTTTTATGGATTTTTTTAAAATTTAATCTCCTTTCACACGGTTTTTCTAAAAAAATTCAAAAGTATTTGTCATACACTCAAAAAATCTTGTTTTTCTTTCTCATAAGGTACAAATGCGATACAATTTCCAGACGATAAAAATATTTTTTTTGTATCAAACTTAAATTGATAACCGGTCACTGTAATGAATATGTGTAAGGTAATAATTATAAGTTTAATGAGTATAACCTTTTACCTCGTTGATACGACTGAGACTCAATCAGTTCAACAAACTGTGATCGATTGATTTTACCTTTTTAACCTCTAAACTTTCTTTTAGACGATAACGATTTTTTACAAGCATTCTAAAATTCTAATAAAACGTATGTATGGAGGCGTGGGATTAAATGTGACTCATTTATGGATAATACGGATAATTGTCATCATTGTAGTTGGAGCATCGATAACATAACAAAGTCAACTGCAAATGTATGAAACAAAAAAATGTATTTTGATTGGTTTCCAATATCCAATTGATAATGAAAAACAACTTCCATTGTTTTCAAACATTTTTATTATTAAAGTTTAAAGTAATTTTAAATTAAACTCTTATTTTCATGAAATAAGAAACCTTCGCTTTGTGGACAATAACGTAAAAACAGTAGTCACTATTAAGTTGTTTTTACGACGCAGATGTCTCTAGTAAGTTCAACGTCCGGGTAGCGTCTTAACATTGATTGGTAGTTGTTTTCTATTTTGTTACGTAACCTATAGAAAATTTTCATTAATGTTGTATTTAATACAAATAAATTTTCTCAGGATCATGATCATCTTTATTACGATGTTTATTATGATGACATCATAAAATGCGTTTATTAGGTGCATAAAGCGAAGGTTTCTTATTTCATGAAAATAAGAGTTTAATTTAAAATTACTTTAAACTTTAATAATAAAA